>JAOQIF010000909.1:16308-34800 GCA_026260285.1 Colletotrichum sansevieriae | reverse complement strand
TATCCTAGTTCTATTTATCTTCTAATATAAATAGTTTATAAATTTTATATTAACTATTGCAAACTAATAGTTTATACTAAATATACCTTACTTTTAATAGGATCCTTAAGATTAATTTATAACTACTACCTATAGTTATTTATATATAGGTAGGCTACCTATGGGATATAGGTAGGCTACCCATAGGTAGGTTAACCCATGGGCTGCGTTACCCATGGGCTTTTAATGTGGGCTAGACCCATGGGTAATTTGGGTACCCGTAGAGTACCCGTGGGTGATTTTGGGTACTACCCATTTTGGTACCCATGGGCTTTTTGCATCACTGAGGACAAGTGGTTGAGGTGGCATCCGTGGCAGGAGTGGTACGACCTCTAGGGCAACCTGCAGGCCAAGGATGAACTGTTTGAGTTCTTTGACTTTTACCTCGAAGGGGTGAAAAATGGGTAGGATAAGACGCCGAAGGTCAGGATGGCCCGACGACATGGACGTGTATGTCATGATTCGGAAGCTGGATCGTGAGGGCAAGCAGATGAAGAACCTCAACATCTGGAAAGGCATTCCTGTTAAGACTTTTGGGGAGCTTGAACCGGAACAGGTGACGGAGGTTGTACTGTACAAAGGCCCCGTTGGCATCTTGCGCGCCTCATACCAGGCAATTGATGAGGAGAAGAGCATGCATCCGCGCTGGCCATATCATCCCCACGAGAAGGAGAATATCACGCCTGGGAAGGTAGTGAGATTGGATATCGGCATCTGGGCTCCGGGAATCGAGTTCGAGGAGGGAGAGAGTGTGAGGGTTGTTGTGAGTGGAAGGAGCTTTGCAGTCAACAACTTCGGGCAAGGTCATGGACTGACTCGGGGACGATATGTGGTGCATCTGGGCGGCGAGTTTGCCAGCCACGTAATTTTTTCGTTTGTGTAGATACTTGATTGTAATTCTGCTCCGGTCCAAACTTATTAGGATCTCAGAGGAGCGTGATCTTGGGTTGATGTGCGTGAAGCCGATGAGTGTGATTCGCCAGTAAAATGCAACTTCAAACCGTCCGAACAGATAACGGTGCCCCAGGTGCCGAGAGGTGAAGTGGTCAACGACGCTAGGGCCAGGCGTTCAATGCCGAGTTCCCCGGTCAGGGATGAGAGGAACGGCAAGGGCTGGCGATATCCTTGACCGAACTTAAATGCTTGCATGACACGGGCTGATTGCTGATGAATTTCTCCGCTGCCAGTCCTCCTCAGCTGGGTTGGCCTGTTCCGAAGCAAATGTGATTGACCGTGGGTCGGTCAGACTCATTTCATTTGCGATTGATGAGATCGTTTTCTCTGAAACGAATTGTCTGAGTCTCCGTGATGAACCACAAATGCACGGAGCCGTAGGAGCGGCATCTGGCGTCGCGTTCGCGTACGGCTGAGTCGTAGTTGGTAGGGACTGCAATTGGGAAGGTTGGCTGAGGCGCTTCGAATTGAGTTGTATCGCCGCGTTCCAGGCTGGTCACTTCTGGGATGCACCCCCGGGCCAATTTCCCATTCGATGACGTTGCCGCGGGTAAGTTGGTGAAAGTCATGTCTTGGTGAATTGCCTAAAAGACTGGAGTGATACTTGCAAGACATTTCGCACAACAACCAAAATTGCTGCCAAACCGCTGTGTGGACTGGCCTAACTCTCAAAAGCCATCATACCGGGCTTGCGACCTGTTCCGCTCCGGCCCCCACTACGTGCGTCAGCCATATTGAACGGCATCGCTACAACGGGTGCGCGGGCTCTTGCGTTGAGGGTCGTCACACTGAGATCCGAGTCATGGGTAAACAGGACGTTGCAAACCACGTAAATTCGAACAAATGGTTTGTCAGCCCCGATTGATCCAAAGAAGACCGAGTCGGGCGCATCGAGAGGGGATGTTCGTTGAAGCTGGAAGTATCTGCTCAACAACAGGCCTCTGAGCAGATGTCGAAAGGCCCACAACACCAGTGGAACGTAAACCAGATTCCGGGAACGCTATCTGGGCACGCTTAGCGAGCGGCCATGGCGGGGCCTTTGACCCTCGGCCCCTCAAAATAGCGGCCGACTGCCTCAGAAGGTTGGGATACGGCTTCATCATGTCTCTGGTCTGAGCTTGCGTTCATTGTCGTACCGGCTGGTGGTTCAAGATGATGGTTCAGAGTAAGCCATTTTTGGTGCCTCTTGTGCAACGACAGCGACCTGACGGGTGGCTTCGTGGCTTACGGCAGAGACGGATGAATCGTTCCTCAGGCCGGTTGGGCTGCGATGAGATGAGATGGAGTCGAGGGTTCGGCGGTGCGAGGTAAGGGGAGCCCGGATAAGCAGCTAGGAGCCGGCAAGCGGCGGCGTTGGGTCGAAGGTCATAAGCCGGCGGCTTCTAGCTGGACGAAATTCGCGAAATCGAGAGATGGCGTTGGACTACCCGGAAATCATTGCGGTCAGTCTCGATTGGGAGGGGACGGTGGCCAATATCAGGTACCAATGTGACCTCCTTCGAGCGGGCAGCGGCACTACCTCTGCGCTTTGGCGGTGATTGAAGGGAAGCGATTGCTACTAAGAGCTTGGGGTTCGTGGTGTCGTTTGCGATATCCCGTTGGAAAAGTGTCGCATACGGACGTAGCAGGAGACCTGCTCGGACAACGTTTGCTTCTTTTCCTGGAACATGTCTTCAACGCCAGCCTCTTTCCGAGAAATCGAGGCTGGAGAAGCAACATGTCGGACCATTTCTTGACTCTGAAGGGAACAAAGTCGCCCTTTCGGCAGAGGGTCTTCCCCTCCTTTTGCGGGTGTGACGGCGCCCCTGGGAGGTGCGCGGCAGAGTTGGGTTGCAGCCGGAAACTGGGACAGACCTTGTCTCCGTAACATTGGAAAACGCTCTCATTGGGCGCGTTTTGAGGGAGTGATGCAGGAGGAAAAAAAAAAAAAAAGCAAGGATGGCAGCTCGGAGCAATTGGATGTCACCCTCAGGGCCCGCTGGTCGGCATTCTTCCAGCTAGGTAGTGGGTACCATGGCTGCACAAAATGAGCTCATGGGAGGAATTGTGTAGGATAGGACGGTACGTACACGGAACGTTCTCAACTACCTTACCCTAGGCTGGAGAAACTCTGGCGTCGCCATACTAGCTCTTAGCGCAAAGAGGCAGGAAGGCGAGAAAATGCCCTAGCTTCTACCTAGTATACCTAGCTTCACTTTTAAGCTTCCTCGGTCGAAATTTTGCAGATTTGAAGTTGCCCATCCGCGTCTCAACCGCAAAGAATGAAGAAGGCGATGCAAGATAGACCATTGACGAACTGCGGAGGGTCAAAGCGAACGGCCACCTGAGGGGCCGAAGGATCTGACAGCTGCGCTACCCTGGCACTGGGCCGTCTGCGAGTTTGTCCCGAACATGGGACGAGGGGTCCAGAGGTCCAGGCACGTTTGTCCAAGCAGCTGTGTTGGACGACTTGCCATGGCTTCTTGAAGAAACGGATGGCATCATTTGAATAAGGTACTGAAGACGGACGAAAAGAAGGGATAGAAATTCCAGGTTCATCACCGCATCTCAACAGGCCATTGATGGACTGATCTACCTGGGAGCTACCCGCTAAAGGGCCGCTAGCGACTGACGGGCCTTAGCTGCTGGCACTAAAAGCGACGACCTCAAACCGGCAATCTCCGTGGGATGCTATTCCTGTTCCTGACTTTGATGGTGTTTGGAGTCCGTACCTGAGAGGGTCAGATGGGACGAGGCACACTCAGCCAGTGTGCTCCTAGGTTTCCCAAGATGCCGTGGCCTTACTTGGATGGCTACGGTAAGGCAAGGTACCTTGGCTAAGGAGGTAGGAATACAGTTCAATTGTGGGAAGCGGGAAGGAAGGAATGGCCGTCTCTTTCTCTCTTTGTGTTGGCTATGACTGTGAACTACCTAGGTAAGCTCCAACTTTTAGCTGCAGGTGCTCTAGGTACTCTAGATGCTCTTTCCTGCTTTGACTTTGAGTTGCTGCTGCTCTTCTGGTTGTTCCTTCGCTGCTGGCCAGCTGGGACCTGACTGATCTGGACCTTCCTTCCCTTGATTGTTATCCATTTCGATCACAAATTCCTAAAACTCCTTCCCTTGTATTTCTTTTTGAGCTTCCTTCCTTCCCTCAAACCAACACCGACACCAACACTAAAATCAGTCTCCACCCCTGAAGTGGACATCACCCACTCACTCAGGTCCCGACTTCAAGGTTCCCCCACCGCCATCCTTGCCTAAGTAGCTACAGCCCACTCCCAGTGACAGTCTTCCCTGGCCAGGCTGTCTTCCGCAGCTCACAGCTTGGCCCAATCACACACTTTCGACAACCCTTGCCCTGCCCGGCTTGCCTTCTCCTTCTCCAGTATCGCCAGGCTTCAGACTCACAACGCATGGCGTGTGGCTCCTGCCGACCCTTGCGACCCCCGTACCTCCCCTGCTCCTGCGCCTACCCGCACCCTCGTCACTTTTGTCTCGCTGCATGAGTGCCCTCTTGACTCTCTCTTTCCGACTGGAAGCCGACAGAAATGTGTTTCTTGCTCCTTCGTCATTCGCATCATCCTCCTTCTCCCTTGCCACCAGTCGCGCTCGCCGGATTCGCTGCCTACGCCCGTTCCAAGTTGGCCCTCTTCGCGCTCTTCTAGCGAATCCAGACGTTCGCGCCGCAATCCCTGGCTTCAATTGGACGACGCACGCGACAGCCCTCTCAACTACCTTAAGTTAGGTACCTGAGGTATCGACCATCTGCCGTCCGATTTCGTAGGGTCCAAGGGTCCCTCCGCAGCGAGGCCCAGCTTTCGACGGAGTCAATCACGAGAAGAACCTGTCCAGCCCATCGTTTCTTAGACGACGCCGACGACATTGTTGTTACCGCTGCATCGACATTAATACTTCCTCAGCCAAGCGCGACGTAGACGACCGACGTTGAGTATCTTCCATCATCTAACGCAGCCCGGCGCATTGCTATTCACCGTTTATCTCCGCAGTTTAAGATACCCAGCATTCTTTTCCTTCTCTTTCTCCGCCTTTCCCAGCCTCTGTCGTCGCCGTCGTACTCCATAGTCCCCGTCATCCGAGACATTTACCAACACTGCCGCCGTTCAATTGAGACATTCCTGTGCTGCCACCGCCGAAAATCTGTGGCAGGACATACTCAACGGCGCGGCCCAACGCTCAACAGCTACCCCCCCAACTCCCGACGTTCTGAAATAAAGACGACCTTAGGGTTTGACCGATCGCCCTGCTTTTGTCGACTCCATTGGCCCATGGCGAGCTTCTCGACGCTACCCAGTCCTAGCGTCTGAGAGGTTCCTTGGATTCCCCATAACCACGGGCAAAGAATCAGCTTCGCTCCTGCTGCGGCACGCCCACCAGATGCCGCGATCAACCGTCGCATAGTTGAGCGCTGAAGAACCAGGGCCTGGCCTGCTCTTCCGCAATAAGAGCCGCCATTATACCTTCATAGCGCATTCACCACCACAATTCGACACCTCTCTGCCGCGTCTTCACTTCTGGTTCAGGGATCAGTCCCCTATCTAAACACTACCGCCGCCCTATCGCCGAGCTAGCTACTCGCAGCTGCCATCCGCGCTTCTGCACCTCCCAACAAGCATCATCCCCTCAGTCGCACCGATTACTGACTCCAGCTCGACTACCGGTTCGATCATTCGACCATAGGGCCGTCCATCAAGTATCGCACACTCACCGGCGGTCGACACCCGTAGTATTCTTGGCACAACAGCATTGCACGATTTCACCTAGTCGTTTCTTTTCCTCCGACACCATGGACAGTCGGACGCAATCCCACGACCGCGAGAGATCATATCCTTCTCCCGGTTTCCCTCGCACGGCTTCCCGATCAAGTACAAGTACCAGCGCGACCCGAGTAACTCCCCGAAGTGCCAATAGTTCGACCTCACACCTCGTAGCCTCTCCTCGACCGTCGAGCGGCCACCCTTCCCATAGGTTCCACCACGCATCCTGCGCCCAGCCTACCACTTCCAGGCCCGCTTCAGTATTGTCGAGGGATATAGGCTCAGACTCGGGTAGGCAAAGCGCAGCGTCGAGCTATCTGCAGGAGAAACTGGTGAAGAGGAGAGAGGAGGCCGAGCGATTGGCTGCTATACAGTCGACGCCTGAAACGAAATCTTCCATGGAGTTCCATCGAAACCAGAGTTCTCCCGCCCGAGGTGGCTCTGTCGACGGCCGACCAAGGTCAAGCGGCAATGGCGACTCTGCTAAGAAGAAAGGTATGGGGCTGAAGGAAATGGAAACTGTGAGTAAAACTCTGAGCATGCTGTGGGACATCACTGACATGGAGTCTCAAGTCTGTTTCTACCTTGCACAAGCAGAACTTCGATCTAAAGCTCGAGCTATTCCACCGCCGCGAAAGGCAGAGCGTGCTTGAACAGCGGATAGAGGCCCTCGAAGCTGAGAAGACACAGATAGACGATGTGAACGACAAGCTGCTAGACGAGTTGGAGAAGCGCGACAAAGCAGTGCAGGAAGCCGTTCAGATGATCGTCTCCTTGGAGGCACGAGTCGAAACCTTGCTTCGGGAGCGGGAAATGGTGCGTCAAGTTGACACCGCCGGATATCTGCCGGTAAATGAGCCTGAGCCCAGATTGAATGGACCTACACCCAAGCCGAAGACAGCAGATCTGGCTCGACTTGAGGAGGACGCCAAGGCACTCAATCGCATGCCAAGCTTCGTGTCGGATCTCACCGAGAACACGGAGAATTTGCGCAAGGTCTACCTCAGCTCTCGTGGCAGCATTCTTAATTTGCCGAGGATCACCACTGAGGATATGGAGGACAACGTAGGTCGTCGCATGGACAGTCTCGCGAGTCCAAGCCTCAGCGTCCTCAGCGAAAGCTCTTTCACCAGCGTGTACGGAGAGAGAGACCTGGACCAGACCATTGTAGCGGACTCAGACGAGGCGCCCATGAGGGATGGTACCTCAGCTCAATCGCCGCCGCGGAAGCTTTCAGTGGGTAGTGACAATCCCAAGCTTCATAAACATATGTTGGCAGCATCGGTGAGATCCGACAGATCTAGTCGAGCCAGCTCGATCAGTCGTGCGCCGGGTCCGGGCCAGTTTCAGTCAATCCACGACATAATAGACCACACTTCGCCCCTCCAAAAACTGGCAAGGCTTGACCCATCGTACCTGGATAGGTCACCAACCCAGGAAAACTTCTCGTTCACTAACAGAGGTCAATCGAATCAATACAGTAAGGATGCAAGGCCGGACACTCTGCGTCGAGTCATGACGGATGCGCCCATGAGCAGATCTAGCGACCAGACACTGCCTCCGACTCCAGACACTATCTCGACATCAACCCTCCGAAGGTTTGAGGACTCTGATGACACTCTCTCCCGTCAGCGCAATGTGTCTGCTCAGACAAGTCACCCTTCGGTGTCTGAAGGCAGAACTGATGAAGCAGAGCACGCAGGGGGGGCGCCGGTATTCCAACCGCCTCTGGTTTCCGCCTTCGGGAACGGGCCTATCGGTACCGTCTTTGATACCCGAACACCTTTAATTTCCCGCCCTACATCGGCGGATGAGAGCACGGTTTCTCATCACAGGGTGGTTGACTGGGATTCTGATGGTGAGTCGGTTCACTCGCTGGACTCTAGCCTTGACATCTGGTTACAGCAAGGCAAGGAATCCAGGGGACTCGGACAGAGCAGAAGCGAATCTCCGGATCTTTTCAACTTCCCACCTTCCGGAGCCGGCTGGGCGCCCGATAAGTTCGGGCCAGCTGGAACCTCAGTCGGTGTTCCTGGTCTCCCCCAGCAAGTCATCAACCCTATAGAAGACCTCGTGGCAGCGCAACAAGCCTTGTTTCCGGACGCTGTTCAGCCACCCCCGGCTCCTGACAGGAGGTCGAGTCTGGGTGCCAAGACTGGACCAACGTCTCGACACTCCCCTATCATAGGGAAGCTGCGGGGGAATTCATCTCGCAATGGCTCAAGACGAAGCAGCGTTGATGCCCAGATGCTCCAACTGGCAGAGACAGAGTCAAAGCCCGGGTCACGATCGAAGGATAATCACTACCCTCCCCCATCCGGTGCAGCTACCCGCGGGCACAGACTGAACTTCTTCCGGCGATCCATCGGTGGTGGTTCTGCGGCCCCTTTGCCAGAGCCAGTACCCGCGAGCGAAGACGCTGTGTCAGCTGCGAACAATGCCCCCATGGGCGTTCCATCTTGGGTGCAACGAGGTAA
The DNA here is from genome assembly GCA_026260285.1 of Colletotrichum sansevieriae. Lineage (NCBI taxonomy): Eukaryota > Fungi > Ascomycota > Sordariomycetes > Glomerellales > Glomerellaceae > Colletotrichum > Colletotrichum sansevieriae. The sequence continues at coordinate 26,576 of JAOQIF010000909.1, read as the reverse complement.
CATGATGGACGATGAGAGGGCAGGTGCGACGCCGCCACCTATAATGCGAAATCCCAGGCCATCTCGTGCCGTCAGCGTCGACGAGGGTGTACCGATCAGTGATCGCGCGCCCGCGACCCCAACCACGCCGGTTGCTCATCAAGCAACTCTCACGCCTGTCGCTAAGGGCACAGCTTCTGCGGAGACGACGCCGACAAGCAACGATGCAAGTGGAGGTGCGCCTTTGAACAGGCGCAGATGGCTCCCGAATTTTGGCCGGGCTAGTAGTCTTAGAAATCGTGCTGGCTGAAAAGGCTGGGCGTTAGATCCAGGCGCATCGGACGACATCTCGTGTCAACAATGCCGATACTCCCGAAGGAATCGGCGGAGCTCGAGAAGTTTCTGAATCGGGTCAAATGGTCCAATGTACCATATTTCAACTCTGCGATGGGGACTTGATGACAGAGCAAAACTGAATCGGGTCTAAAATAGGGCACAATTGGGTGCTGGTTATAAAAGTGATTTGGAGGTCGTCAACGATGGTAAAATAGGCGCCAAGAAAACACGAGTAGACGGCTTGAATTGGACGGGGTCTTCTCCGGACAGATGAAGATACATGGAATGGCGTTCTTGGATCTGAGCGTGGGCACGCCTGTGGACTGAATGGGCTTCATACTTAGCGATACGTCCTAGCATGGATGGATGACAATCAAATTCAGGAGTATCTCTTTTGGAATCTGGTGGTCGTAGAAGTCTCACTTGCCGACTGTCGTGAAGTTCAATTTACAGCAAGCCAACGCCGAAGAGCCCTAATGGAATCGGTGGTTCATCGATTCACCGGTCGATGCCGGTAACCGAACTTTAGCCCGGGCCGCACCGAAAGAAGTGGGGCACCGTAAGCTCCCCCTGCGTGAGCCAAGTTCACTTTGTAATCTCCGGGACTCCTTCGACAACAGCAATCTCAATGGATCCCCGACTTGTCTTTCACATTTGTCGTACCCAATTTTCATCCTCGAACCATCGTTCTCCTCTCGGTCGTAACAGGCCACGATGACGGTTGGTGGGGCCCCAGACGGAGACGACGTCGTTGCCCGCACCAGAACGACGACCGCAACTTTGAAGCTCTCGCCGTTCCTCCGACCCGTCAAAGTCCACCCTGCCATCGCAATGGACAACAATCCAAGTAAAGGAGAAATCTTGACCAGGACGACGGCCCCGAGCTCCTTCGAGCTCATGCCCCCGGCGGCATTGAATTCGCTCGCTCAGTTCAGGATCATGCTGGACCTCGTCCTACCACGCGCCCTCAGCTCCCCGATATACGAGATCATCTACAGATTCCTACCGCCGGGACTGGGGACGGACTGGGAACAGCATAGTCGGGCCTTGATCACGTTCCTGGGAGACCTTCGCGGCGGGTATGGTTCGGACGCAAGATGGGGCTATGCGAAGAGTTTTGGGATCGTGGTGTTCGCCATCTTGGCGAACCACGTCCGCCGGATCTTCTTCCTGGAGAGCGCGGTAGGGGGGTACGAGGGGCCTATCGGGATGCTGAAGCTTGCGGCCGGCAGCCCGGAGCTCTTCCTCAGGGAGGAGTTTGAGAGGGGCGGTCTGATGGGGCGGAGTCGCGGGCTGGCGAAGATCGCGGCGGACGTGGCCGGCGTGTTTGCGGGGTTCGTGTTGGTGAAGGGGGTCAGGAAGCTCGAGGGTGGTGCGGACCGGGCAGCGAGGAAATCGGAGGCTGGGCTCAGGTCGGAGATCAAGGCGACCACGGCCGCGGCTGTGCTGGTCCTCGTGTGGGGCCTGGGCGCGGCGGAGTATATCCACGCGAGGATCGCGCATGTCGTTGCCGTCGGGATCGCGTATTGGAGGATGGCGGGTGGTGGGGAGGTGTTTCGGGAGGCTTTGTGGAGGATCTTCTTCGTGCCGCGCAAGGGCGACTTCCCCGTTGACGAGAGCCTTGCTGCAGGATTCTGGGCGAACGAGGACAGGTTTGCCATTATTGGCTTCCACGCCGAACTGGTGTTTTACTTGGCTTATGGTGTCTATCCGTTGCTCAAACTTGCGTTGCTCGCGGCGGTCGGTCTTGGGGGGGTGAGAGGGGGGAGGAGGAGGAGCGCGGGATGGGTTGCGCCAGCGCCTGGGTTGGCGTTGGTGATGTGTAGCTGGACGTGGCTTACGGGGTACGTGGCGAGGTATTCGAATAAGTACTTCATCGGGCTGCAGATGTACGAGATGGTGCTTGTCGGGTGGTGGATTGGTTTCGCGGGGTGTGTGTTTGGGTGGATGGCGCTGAGAGAAAGGATTTGGACGTGGAGAAGGGACTTGAGAGAGGATAGGTCTGAGAAGTAGTTCTCGGGCTTGTTGTTTACGTTGGACGATAGTGCAGGACTGTGAGGTTCGAGAAAATGACAACGACTCAATCGTTTGATCTTCCTGTGCTGACAGCTCAAGATGTATGTGTAAGACCTGAGAAGTCTACCAGTTGCACAGTGGATCTCACTTGGTCTTGTTGTTCACGGGGAAAGCGTGGTTCTACATTAGGGGCTGTCGTGATGTGTCATGAGGCATCTACACCTGAATATCAGGAAGAGGGTTGTTCGCTCCACCTTGGACTGTCCGCTCTTCGATTGTCTGTTGGACAGATGGCGAAAACAACGACATGCTAGGGACAGATTTCTAGCTTAGTCATGGTACTTACAGAGATCAAGCGGACGTATCGTATTCAAGCATGGTGCTCTGTTGAACACCTTGAGCTGGATGACCAGTGAATAGGACCTGCCTCAAATCAACTTACAAGTATACGAAAAGAAAATTTCAATATCGTGGATATCAAAGTCTCTGTTGAACTAACCAAAGAATACTTGCCATTCGTTGTTTGAATTCCTTATGTAACATTTTAATTACGGGGGTTGGAGGCCATATCAAATGTCTCAAACATCTATTCATAGCAAAGTTTCTTCCGGCCTCGATTACCGTGCGAGCACAGCGGTACATAGCAGGGCAGTCAGCTTTGCTTGCTGATACGTTCAAGCATCATTCGACGTCGTGCCGAAAATCAGGGACCGGGACAAAAGAGGCGCATCACATCAAAAGTTTCTTATATCACGTACAGCCTCTGCCACTGGCATTATCTGAATCACTGGGTTCATCACAGCTTGTTATAGTAACTAGAGACGTGTTTGTGGACTGCCGAGTCTTATTTGATATCGCAGGCTATGAGAACGCTCTTCAAGCGATAGAACGTCCATATATCGCCGGTAAACTGTCTAGCAAGGCTTTGCACCGTTGAACTTGTCTTTGCAGAACTGAACACAGTTGGTGTCGGGGCCCGAGTCAGCTGAGAATGTCTGGCACGATGTTCCCAGTTGACGGCTGCACTGCATCCACAATTGTTAGTATTGCTGAAGGTTACAGTCAAGAGAGAATCGGAGGGCAACGTGTGTTGTTGCAAGCGACTTACAGGGTCCTGCGCGACGGCACTGCCGGCGAAGATGGCGAGAACTGTGAAGACGAAGGGGTACTTCATTTTGAGGCTTGGACAGAGACAAGGCTAAATAGAAGCTTGGAGTTAGGTCTGAATGTCATGTGCTATCATGGATAATTATGTTGAGCGAGGGGCCGGGCCTTTATAGATGAACGCCGACACTTGGCTGACTCTGCACCCTCGTTGCGTGTCCGTAGTAGGCGAATCTCCAGCCATAATATCCGCTCGAAACCAGGCCCAGGGAGTTGGCGCCGTCAACCTAACTCTAAGGAGGGATATATAACGGGGTCAAGCAGAAAATCACCGTGGAGTTTTGGTGGCCTGCAGTAATAATACAAGAGTGTGGTATGTAGCGAATGCGTACGTCCATGGGTGGAATCCGGGTAATGCAATTCACTTGTAGGCCAACCTCGGGAAAGTTACCTGCTGAGAGTTCCATTCGGGGGGGTTCCAGCGCCAATTATAAGTCGTAAAGTACCCGGTAATCATTGTTTTATGATTATAGGACCTGAAACGAAAGTCGCCGGTGCGTCGCTCCGGCGGGACCTTTGGCACTGCCGGCAGCCGCCTGCATGCGTACTACACATCTCCAAAGGCAGAGAGACTCTGAAAATGTTTATGTTGACAATTTCATTCAAGGCAACAACATTTGCATAGACGTACTAGTTGTCAACGTCAACTGAGCGACTGCGAGCTACGCAGCAGGTCAATTGCTCGGAGGTCTTAGCGAATACACCGCACAGCAGAGACAGGACGGGCGCTCCAGTTGCGGAGCATTGGTGTATCACACGCGCAGTAAGTAGGCTGCAACTCTTTGTCATCGGTTGCAAACTCGGGGCATGCCAAGATCGCTGCTATCCTCGACAGTTCCCGAGCTTGATGCTCCGCTTAGAAGATTCCCTTCGGACACCAAACGAGTCTTTTTACGGCTGCGATGTGAGCTGCCAATTCATCTTCTGTCAGTTGATTCGGGGACTTTCTTCCGGCGTCTGAGTGAAGCGTCCACGTCGGCGCGCTGTTCCAGCGCTTTGCCCGATGGTGAGGAAGAGACAATCCCCGCTATTCTTTCTTTTTTTCTCCTCCCAAAGTGCCTCCAGTGCAATCGCGAGTTTCCTCAGCCACGGCCGTCTCGTCTGCACCGCTCCGCAGTTAACAAGTCGATTTGCCGGCGGTCCCAGAGGTGGAACGTTGATGCTCTTACCATCATGGCAAGACCGTGATGCCGAAATCAAGTCATTCTCCGCGGCGTCGCGTCGGCGCAGAATGCGGGTCGTAGGGTCGGGATGCGCGCCCCGGCCCGCGGGGGTGCGGGATGTCGAGTCGGGGGAGCCAGGGGCCGGCTGGGAATCCCCGGGATACAAGAGGCCAGTCGGGGAGTCGATGGTGGGTCGTCCGTGTTCGCGGTGTCCCCCGGGGCCGGGGTCATGCTGGTCTGTTTTTTATATTCCGTGTCTTATTGCCAATTACTGTGAAGTAGGAATGAACTCAAACACCACAAGAACATGCTAATCATTTGCAGTCTTTTGAAATACCGCCCCTCTCGCGTCGAGATATCCTGACAAGAGGAGCCGGCCCCCCTTGCAGTTTTCCGAAAGTCTCGGGGTCTCAGTTTGCTGCCGCGGGGAAATCATCCGGTTACACGGGTTCCCGTGACGTGCACGGGCCATAATCTGACCACCTCTATCCCTCTCGCCGTTTGGATGCTCAAGGCCAGGTCAACCTGGTGATTAATCTCCAAGGAACCTTCGTCTGACTTGCAGAGTGACACCTGAAAGTTGGCTAGCGGCAAGACGCAACTCGATACTGAAGTATAATCTTACTTGATCGTTGTTTTGCCGAATGAGACCGGTACCCGGAATCAAACATGACCACCATCGAACAGGACACCGACCATGACCCTCCGTCGCCGGTTCTAGGCGAACTCATCGCATTCGATGTCAGGGGCGATCTCTATCTACACGTCGGCGCAGGAGTCGAGGAAAAAACGAAAACCTACTTCGTCTGTTCGAAAGCGCTGGCGCGCGCTTCCACAGTCTTTAGGAAGATGCTCTACGGGGGCTTCGCCGAGTCAGGAGCTTCGGACGCCGACCACGGCTGGACGGTCGACCTGCCTGAAGATCGACAGGAGCCGATGGAGCTCATGCTTAATATTGTTCACGGCACGTTCGACCTGGTTCCCGAGAAGCTCGAGCTCACGCAACTATACACGTTTCTGGTGGTCACGGAGAAATACGACGCGACTAATATCACCCGGCCCTGGGCGAGGGGTTGGATGGAGGCCGTCAAGTCGAGCATGCAGAACCCGCTGCTCTTGGGCGTGTCTTATGAGTTGGGAGACTACCAGACATTCAAAGCCATGGCGATGAAGATTGCCACAGAGTGTAACTTGGACGACGAGGAGGACCTCGTGTTTGGTTTCGCGGGCGAGAACAGGGACGTTTACTCTTATAAGCTGCGGAACCTGGACTGCTTGATACCGGATGGGTTGTTAGGTGAGTCTTTTCTTTTCTTTTATCAAGAGCTCATCCAATCGTATCGAATGCTTATTTCCAGCGCCAGACGATGCTGCTTCCATACGAAAGACATTGCTCATAGCGATGCTGGATCCGTACCTGAATCTTTACGCGGCTCTCAAGGACGGGGACCGATGCATGTCCTCGCCGGGAGATCCGTCAGGAGGAAAGCGCTGCGACAGCATGCTGCTCGGATCTCTCATCAAGTCCTTCGCGGCCCAGAACCTGGACCTGACTGCGGTTGATCCGGTCAAAGCATACCGAGGCAGCGCCTCGTATCTCCAGTCGGTCATGCTGAAGCTGGAGCTTTACACCATTCACTCGGGCTACGCCCATCCCACGTCATCATCATTCAGCTTCGGGCAGACGGCGCATCAGAGATTCGGCTTCACCATGAGCGCCTGCGAGCACGTTCTGCAGTCGGGCTTGCGCGAAGGCGTGGAGAGGTCGTTGATGTTGAGGGGAAACATGTCTTTTGTGCAGCCCAAGCATAAAGAGTACCTGAATAAGCAGGCAGCCAAGACCGGCCTCCCCAAATCGTGCTAGGTTGCATGGATATAACGGGAAGAAAATCAGTCAAGCGAGAAAATTCATCAGAGTAGTAATGAAAGCCGCGAAGGGACAGAGAGACTTCTGCTGCCTTCTACTCTATGATATTGGATAACATTAACGAGAACTTGCGTGGTAAAACTTGATTCACTGCAGCCACTCTTCTTAGAAAGGAGAAGCACTTGTTTAAACTTAGGCAGGCACTGATTCCAACGCACAAGAAGGGTCGACATATCGAGAAGCTGCCAGAAACGTATCGGCTGTCCTTTGTCTCGTGATCCGGCCCCGGACATATCGACAAGCTTTTTCTTCCTTTCCATTTCTTTCGTGAAACGAAAATTTCCAGGTTGTTTCCCGCTGTCTAGCCTTTCCGTGGCAGTGAAAAGTCGATGCCAGCATTTATGTTCTGCCCAAAACCACAAAGTCTTCTGTAATCTGCAGAACACCCTCCTCGACGCAATACCGCACACGGTACACCTCGGCCGGAAGGAAGCGATCATGGACTCAACAGACGAAGAGCCTACCGCCAAAAAGCAGAAGCTCATACAAACGCCGCAGCCTGAGTCGGACGCCCCAGTCGTCCTCGAAGAGTACGGGGATTTGTATCTCCATGTCGGCGCCGAGCACCGTGAACACCCAGTGACGTTTCTAGCATGCTCCAAGACACTTTCGCGACATTCAAAGGTCTCCGACCGCATGCTCTATGGCTGTTACCAGGAGTCTCGTCGCTCGGACACCGCCGAGGAACCCTGGGAGGTCGATCTGCCCGATGACGAGCCGACCACGCTGAGGATCTTGCTCGGCATCATGCACGGGATTTTTGACCAGATGCCGAAGCGGGCGTCCGTCTCCGAGATGTACGAGAATCTCATCGCCGCGGACAAATACGACTGCGTCCAGATCCTCCGCCCGTGGACTCCGTCTTGGATTGACGCGGTACAGGGAGAGAAGGAGCACGGCACGATACTCGGAATTGCATGGAACCTTGGGGACGTCAATTTGTTCCAGACCACGGCCAAGACAATCGCAGAGAACGCCACCCTCGACGGCGATGGAGATCTCTGATACGCGAGTCCTTCTCCCAGGGGGAATGTTCCACAATCGGCCTCCATTCTTGGCGGTTCAGTTCCTGCATCTGTGAATGGTGAGTCGCTCTCGATGAAGCTTGGGTTGATTTCGTCAGTTTGCTTGAGAGGATTGGATGCTGATACTGTGAGTAGAATTCATCTTTGAATACCGCGAATATCTGTTGGAGGCGCAATTGGTGCCTTATTCCAAACTCCACTGGTCACTTCTCAGAGGGCGAAGATGTCGGTGGAGTATTCATGACGATGCACATCGCCCAAGCCGTACGGTGTGTGACAATCAACTGTTTGGCTCTCTCACAATAGGCCTTTTCCGGAAGGGCGTCGAAATCATGAGCTCTGAACCGCATAGATTCTACGAAGGAAGCTACAAAAGTCTAGGCGCAATCCTTGAGAAGCTAGAACCCAGGGTAGGAGCTCCAACAGATCCGAAACTCGATCGGAACACCTCTGCCTCATACTCTGGTCACATCGGCGTCTGTGGACGAAGACTGGCATGGTTGAAGGAAAGGGTTGTTCGGGTCGCAGATGAGCGTTCAAAGAGGTACCGCGTTACAGACCAGCATCGTGAGCACTTACGGGAGCAGGCCAGGAAGACTGGCGTCAATGACGATAGACAGGAGAAGAAGAAAGAGAAGAAGAGGAAGAAGAAGAAGAATGACTGAGGGGCTCTCACTTTGATGTGTTGCGTTTATGGCGTGGCTATTCATTCTTGGACAGAACTCAGATCCCCTGAAGGCGGTAGTGAGATACAGAAGAAATATGAAGGATACAGAGAGTCAGTACGTGCAATAGAGCACTGAGGCCAGATGTTAGCTTGGGCGACAAGCCTCCACTGAGAGACTGAGCAAAAGAATGAGAAGGTTACATGACGGACGTGGTCCGGCCAAAGTGCCGTCTTTCTTTGTCTCGCGAGATATGCAAGAAGAGAATCGACAGTCGTGTGCGCTCTAGGGAGGTGGGATATGTTTTATAAAGTATCCTCATAGACACGACGATGACGAGACAACTCACGCGTGGCCAAACAAGAAATTTCCATCTCGATATCCCAAGACCAAATCTGGTGGTGGAAAGCGCGACGTAAACCATGAGGATTATGTCGTATCGTCTGCACTCTCCCTTTCCGAGATAGACTTTTGTTGTTACGATTCCACCTCGCGGTTTCCTACCTCGACGAGGCTAACTCTTCCACTCCTTCTGTTCAGAGAAACTTGGATTGTTTCCCTTCACTCCTCCCATTCACCCTTTCGCTTCCGTCGCCCATTAAGCACACCTGACCTGACCTCTACAACATTGCCTTTTCCCATTAACTTCTGTATTGCACACTACCCCATTCTACGCATCTTTTCTACTCTTTTCTATACTGAGTGACAGTTCCGATCATGGAGAAAGCTACGAGCCAAGACGGGGGACCATCCCTGACGGGGACGGGCAAAAGACAGTCCGAGACGACAACGGACAAGCCGGACGCCAAGCGACGGCGTGTCGAAGAGACCAACACCACAACTACCGTCTGCGACCCGAGCGGGGACCTGCGTCTCCGCGTAGGCGCTAAAGTCACCGAAAGCCCTGAGACCTTCCTCGTCTGCTCAAGGTCTCTTGCACGAGCGTCGCGGTATTTCGAAGCAATGCTCTTCGGTGGCTGGGCTGAGTCCAAGCCCACCGACGGCAGTGAATGGGTAGTCGCCCTCCCTGAAGAGCATCCAAATAACCTGCGGTTGTTACTCTTCGTCGCGCATCTCCAGGCCCCTTGGGATGACGACCCGACTTCGTTTGATCTCTTTCACATTGCTGAGCTCTGCAACAAATATGACTGCCTTAAACTCTTTCAACCTTGGGCTATGAAGTGGGCAGCAGACGCACTCTTCTCCGCTTGCTCCGATGGAAGACTTCTATTTTTTGCATGGGAGTTTGGAGCCGCCCCGTTGCTGAAAGCGATTATCAAGTTGATGGCCAACGAAGCTTCTCTCTCGGAGAACGGCGACTTGCTTTGCCCATTCTCCTCTCCCAACCTTGAGGATGGGCGGCTACGCATGGAGAAAAGCTCCGTGAAAGAAGTCCTTGGGAACCTCGTACCAGAAGTCTTCATCGGTGATTAGTCCTACTCGTTTATTTAAACACGGCCGAGACATTTCTAATCGTTTTTGCTACAGACCAGATAAGCGAGTTCCGTGCCCAGATGATCACCGCCGAGATCAAGCCTTACGTCGACCTTTACCGCACTTTTGCAAAAGGCAGTAGCTGTAAACGAGGACCACCACAGAGTACAGACTGCGACATGACAGTATTGGGGTATCTCACAAAGGCATTTCTGAATCTTCCCGTCGATCTCACCGCCCCAGATCCGATGCAGCATTATTTCGGCAGCGCCAAGGAACTGAGAACAACACTAGAGAGTACCACCATTAGGGTAGCGAACAGCTGGTATATGAGAACCGCACTGCAGCATCCACGTTGTGAAGAAAGAATCAGGGTACACCGAGAAAGGGGCCAAGCAAAGGCGGATAACATAATGTTTGCAGATGTTCCTATTCAGCCCCAACATCAACAGCACCTGGAACGTCACGGAAAGGAAAGTGGTATTGTAAGAACTTATTAAAAAAAAAAAAAAGGGGGGGGGGGGGGGGGGGGGGGGTTAAAAAAAAAAAACGGTGTTTA
>JAOQIF010000909.1:0-16298 GCA_026260285.1 Colletotrichum sansevieriae | reverse complement strand
CCCCCCCCCCCCCCCCCCCCCCCCCCCCCCCCCCCCCCCCCCCCCCCCCCCCCCCCCCCCCCCCCCCCCCCCCCCTAAAGAAACGAGACGGATGTTAAGAGACGCTGGCCCAAGGGGACGACGCCAATATGCAGCAAAGATGGAGGGCAAGCGCACAAGAAGGACAGAACAGCGGCACCTACGACAGGCTACGAGTAGAAGAGATGGCTTTTGCGTGAAAGTCATTAGGGATACCATCAGAAGTAGAGCGTTTCTATTCAGGTAGTTGTAATTGATGGAAGCGACTGCAAAGAAAGTCAAGCATGGCCGATTTCCGTGCGACCAACCCCATTCCAGGCCAACTGGCGTAGTCTCACTTTCGCGTCAAGGATGCGCATGCATCGTGCACACGAAACTTAGACTTCCGGGACTTCTATCGAAATGATTGTGCTATAGAATAACCATGGCAGCGAGGGCTGTTTCTCTAGATAACAAAACGAGGGGACGGGTCGTATTACGTTTGCTTCAAATCCGAGAAGAGCTTCATCGCTTTCCTGCCGACACTTATCCGCTGTTGGTAAATGGTCCAGCCTCCTCCTTCTCGAACTTCTTTCAAAATCGCCTTCCCGTTAGCCATCCTGTGCAGTGCAGCTTCCCGCCACTTGTTCTCACGGATCGCCTGCCTGCAATCCCCAAGGTGACTCCCACAACCTAGCCCTTACGTCTTTCCCACCTCCTCAGGAGTCCTCACTCCATAAGCCCCTTCCTTTTGAACTCTCTTTAGTCCTCAATGTAGCCGACCTCGACTTCCCGGGGTTCCTCTAGCATCCTGTGATCCATCCTCGCCAGGCCTTGCTTCGTCTTGTTTTCCCAACGAACACACACAAGCCGAAAATACACGGGCAACATCATTTACTATTGGATTGAATCAAGGCAAAGCCGAGTATCAACATGGCAAACCCGAGAGAGAGGATGAACGAGTAGAGCTCAAAGCCCTCCCAATCGAACATAAAAGCAAAAACGCCAAACCTCCAGGTCCTCGACGAGAACGGCGACTTGTACGTGGCCGCTGGTGCCTATCTCGACGACCATCCCACCACCACATTCCTCGTCTGTTCACGGGCAATGGCACGAGCATCCCCAATCTTCCAGAACTTCCTCTTCGGCAAAGGTTCAAAGTTCAAATCGAGGGTCAAGCCGTGGATTATCGACTTTCCACGCCAAGAGCCGTCCTGCCTCGTCATCATTCTTGCCCTTGCCCACGGCAAGGCGGCGATGGTTCCCAAGAAGCTCAGCCTACATACCCTCTTCGCCATCATTCGCATCGCGAAAGATTACGACTGCATCAAGCTCTTTCGTCCTTGGGCCCAGTTTTGGCTTGCAAATATCGACAAGGACGCTAGCGACCCGAAATTGCTCCTCTACGCCGCTTGGGAACTCGGCGACATGGACCTCTTCCAAGCCATGGGTTCCAGGATCGCCAACGAGACGTTCATCTCCGCAGACGGCCTCGCCATGCACATTCCGCCGGGCGACGCAGCGGCGCCTGACCCCATGCTGACGGCCGCGAGCTTCTTGCCGAGGCATCGCTTGCATGCGGCCCTCAAACCTCTGGTCTCGGGGCTCATCATTGGTGAGATGCGTCATTAGCAAACAATCGTGCATCGTTGCTTACACCAGAGAACAGACCGAATCATGTCCCTTCGTCGCCATCTGATTGTCGCTGAAATAAGTCCTTACGTAACCCTTTACAATGCTCTCAGGTACGGAAAGCATCCCAGATGCAGAAAGGCCTTCTCGAAGAAGTGCGACTCCAGATTATTGGACTCTCTCCAGGAGGCATTTTTCAAGCTTTCCATCACGCTCGCCCACGAAGGTGTGACTGACACCTATCGTGGACCGGCTAATGAATTGCGAAGTGATTTGGAGGAGATGAAGTTGGTCGTTGGACCGGGTACCTCACTTTATCCACATTCCTCTTGCAAACGCCGCGTCGACAGGGAGAGAGAAGGAGGCCAGTCAGCTGCGGACAGCTTGAGAGAAGGAGAGTCACTGGTTCAGTGGGGGCAACAGGCGCACCTCAAGCGACAAGCCAAGAGGTCCGGTCTAAGTGAGGATTGAGGACACAACATGTGCAGCTCGGTTTGCTCGGGAAGGACGGAATACTTAGGGAGAATGCTCTTACAGTATGTTCAGCGATTCAGCGATAACGTATCGGGATAGACGTGAAAGAGAGAGGGAACGGCAGTTCCAGCGAAATACAGATTCCACTTTTCGAACTGAACCGTCATTCCCGAAACAAACTACGAGCGCTGACGTGTTTCTGTCAGATCGAATGACCACCATGATGAAGGGGACGAGCTTCTTAGCCAGTCGTAGAGGGCAAGGGTATGGCTTCAAATCGATTCGATGTTTTCAAGTAACGTTCAGACGTAATATGAAGACTAGGATTCAGCTGCTGTTAGTTCCTGTTAGAGAATCAAAACAGCAAAACGAGGAAGAAGACATATCCTGGTCCGCAAGTCGTGTTCACAATAACCTGATCTGCATCAACTACGTGCACTGAGGAGAACATCAACATCAGATGGACACATCAATGCATGGGAGACAACTGTCAGAAAGTCCCGCGCACTCAAGCAGGTTGGTTGGGTGTTCAACACATCTGCTGGCTCGCCGTATCAAAACCCTGCCCGCTCGCAAGGATAGCGTGGCGACGTTCACACCACATGGCCGACGCCCCCGACTCCCGCGACTCGGGTCAAAACTCATTTACCCCAAGATCTCCCCAAGACCGAGGTTTCAGATTTATGTAATCAGGCGGGAATTTCGCACCGCCCACTCGAGATCCTCCGCGCCGAGCGTGTGAGAGAAAAAGCCGTCGACCGCCTCCTCGGCCGCCGCCGCAATCTTTCTCACCACGCCACAAAGTCATCGGACTCTGCAGCAGCGAAAAAGAGAATGGCATGGAGCGAACCCGACATGAAGCGACCGAAGCTCGACCACGGTGGAGATGAGAGCCGGCCCGTCTTCGTCGACGACGACGGCGACCTGAGCCTCCACGTCGGGCCCGAGGGCAAAGCGGCCACGTACGTCGTGTGCGCCAAGACGCTCGCGCGCCACTCGCCCATCTTCAAGAGGATGCTCTTTGGCGGCTTCAAGGAGTCGAAGCCGACGGACGGGAGCGACTGGGTCATCGAGCTCCCCGAGGACTCCCCCGACGGGTTCAAGATCTTCCTCGACATGGTCCACGGCTGGTTCGGCAGGGTGCCGGAGGAGCTGTCGCTGGACCAGCTGGTCGACGTGCTCATCATCACGGAGAAGTACGACGCGACGGCCATCACGCGGCCCTGGGCCAGGGCCTGGCTGGGGGGGTTGGGGGACTGCGCGTCGGGGTTCGGGCTGCTGTGCGCCGCGTGGGAGCTCGGCGACGTCGCCACGTTCGAGAAGATGGTTTTGAAAATCGTCAACGAGGCCGAGTGCTCGGCGGACGAGAGCCGCAGGCTCGTCTACGACGGCTACTACGCCGACGAGATCAAGTATCTGGAGCCGCCTGGCTTGTTTGGTAAGGTTTTCTTCTCACCACGAGATGGTTGTCCTGGGGGGGGACCAGCACAGTGGCTGACCGTTTTGCGGCCTGCAGAAGCAATCAAGGAGTTGCGCTCGGCGCTGGTTGCCGCTCACATGGCGCCTTACGTCGAGATCTACAACGTCCTCGCCAAGCCGGGCGGTTCCAAGCTGCCCTTTTGCCCGTTGACGGACGAGAGGGCCTGGCGCACCTGCGACAACCTCGTTCTCGGCTCGCTCATCATGGGCCTGCTGAGGTCCAACGTCGACATCACCGCCAAGGACCCCGCCGCGGAGTTCACGGGCAGTCTCCAGGCTCTCAAAGACGTCTTGCGCCGTCTGCGGATCGAGGCGACGGATCATCCGTACTCGCGCCGGTGCGAGGATAACCTGCAGGGCAGAAGGCAGCAAGGGGCCGCACAGGAGGCCAAGATAAGGGAGGCGCGTGTGGTCATCAAGCAGGAGCACAGGGACTACATGATGAAGCAGGCTCACAAGACCGGGATGGACAGGGTAGACGGCGAAGATAACTAGACATACCATTTTGCTCTGGATTTTCCTTTGACGCGAAGCGGGCAAGCAATTTGAACTTCGAGATAGATATTCACTTTGGGAGATACTACAGTACGGCGACGTGTAGGAAAATGACTCATAATTCGGCAGTTCACGCCGCAGTAAGCCAAACTTTGGTGATGATGAATGTCGAATCCCACACTGCAACCATGTCTTGTCAGTTCGAATCGCGGACGGACTTCCAACATTCGAGGCGACTGGTCACGACTCCGGGGGCCGAGAACGGTGAAAGTTCTCTTGGGATGACGCTGGAGTCCCTGGAGTCCCTGAGTCAGGGAACACTCGAGCAGCGTCGGTCCCATGTTTTCCAGGGGTCCAATTACCACTCCTGGATCCTGGCAGCTGCGTTGGCCCCGGCCAAGTTCTCATGCTCGCCGCTCACCTGATCTCGTCCCTGAGTCGGCCGCCCAAACCAGAGGCGATTAAGATTTCGACGGCCCCGCAACTCTGTTGGGTTGATCAGGTACCTCACTCTGGGGGGAAGAAGGACGACGACGTCGCCTCGTCGTCGGCATTGCGGCATCGACTCCTCTGAGCCGGAGGGATTCGGTGTTGAGTCCTTAAAATGTTATGTAACTGCACGGGCTATTTTTGAGACCGAAAACGTCGACTTCTGAGCATTGTTGGTTGAGAAAAGGAATTGCTATGCAGTTCCTGCGAGTTTGCCGTGTAGTTAACTCCATGATCGCCATTTACCTTTGCGGGCATATCGAAAGAATCAAGCTACTAGGCCTTGTCTCTTGGAATACTCCAGTGCGGTGATTAGATTGGAAATGTTTTTCGGGCGACTTGTTCAAATATCTCACGTGTGTGCTGACCTTCACCGACAGCTGAGATTCGGAGATGAAATCATCTCGTCCGAACTTGAAACTACAGCTCATGCAGTAAAAAGGCTGTAAAACTGAATGGATCAGCCTAATTGCTAATACACTACGTGGAAGTGGAGGACTCAGCAGTCTTCAAGAAAGGTTGATTACGCCACGGTATCAGCTCACTAGATTGACCCTGTAAGCGGTGTAATTTATATTAGAATATGTGTGATCTATGAGCCAAATGATTCAGAAACTGCATCTCTCTCCGCTGGTGAGCTTGATGCATTTCATTTGACACCATTCAATGGGATGCTGAGTACGTTCTATCTATGCCCATGGCTGCTAACTGGCGAGACCTACTGCGTCAATACACGATCTTTAGCGTAGACAAGATTGCCCAGGAACGCCAGCGGTTGCCAGTCGCTGGAATCAACACTTGCGCCTCTTGTCCGTCTTTTGCTTCGATTAAGCGACAGTGTGTTGATTATATTGTTAAAAGCTCCCAAGTTCTACTGACCAGCCAATATCGCTGGAGCTCACAATTGCTTGATTCCTGTAATAGTGTCACAAATAGTTTACATGCGATGCGTCGAAACTCAACGGTACTCTTGCAATTTACCGTGCTGTAGCTTACTCTTAACGTCACCCGATGACTCACAGAACGGCTAATGCCTGTTAAAGCGCCCGCAAAATCACCAACATCAACGCTCTCCGACTTAAGACATCAAATGAGACACACTCCAATCCAGACACCAAGCCCGATCCCAGGAACGACGGCCGCCAACATGATGGAACATCCGGTCGTCGTACTTTTGAAGTCGCTCATGTCCATGGTGAGCACCAGTGAACTCGAGCAAACCATCGGAGTGTTTCTAGAAGACCACCTACAAAGCCTGGGCTACACCGTCGAGCGCATCCCGATCGCCCCCGGCTCTTCCCGGCACAACGTCTACGCGTATCTCGGCTCCTCCCGGAAGACCCGCGTGCTTCTCACCGCGCACATGGACACCGTGCCGCCACACATACCGCTGACGATTGACGACGACATTATTCGGGGAAGGGGATCTTCTGACGATCTGGGTCCCCTTGCTGCTCAGATCATCGCTGCGGAGGAGCTGAGGGCGACCTCGGGCTGTTGTTCGTGGTTGGCGAAGAAAACGGTGGCCATGGAATGATTGCCGCGAACGATATGGGGCTCACCTGGGAATCCGGCATTTTCGCGGAGCCGACGGAGAGCCAGCTTGCGAAGGGCCACAAGGGACAAGTAGCGTTTGAGGTCATTGCCAACGGCGTCGCTTGGTAGTTGGTCTTGCTCTCAGAGTAGCGACAGTGATGAGCGGGGCATTGCTGATTCAATGAGCAGTCATTCCGGATACCCTCATCTCGGCAGAAGCGCAACGTCGGATTTGCTTGCCGTTCTCAACGATCTCTCAGCAGCAGAGTGGCCAGTCTCCGACCTCCTCGGGCCTTCCACCTGCAACATCGGGACTCTCGAGGGAGGCGAGAAGCACAACATCGTGGCCCCGTCCGCGAAAGCGCTCTGCGAGGTTCGCACGGTGTCGGACTTGCCCGGCATCTAAGCCAAGGTTGCGGAGATAGTCTCTCGTCATCCGAACGTGGAACTGAAGTTCGTCTTCGAATACCCCGAGGCTCTTTTGAAATGGGACGTTGAAGGTTTCGAAGCCGCTCCGGTGGCTTTTGGAACCGACGTGCCCAGACTTCGGGACGAGCTTTGTGGCAACCGCGTTCTGTACGGGCCTGGCTCGATCCTGGTTGCACACGGGCCGGACGAGTACATTCGGGTTCCTGAGTTGATCGAGAGCATTTCTGGATACAAGAGGCTGGTGCTCCGCTTCACCTCGTAGCGGGGATGGAGTCGGTACAGAGAAATTCGCAACATATGAAGGGGCTTCAAAAGGTATCCTAATACTATTTTGGTTCTTAGCAAGTCTGGGTCCCGAAGTGGATGAAGTAACGGCCAGAGAGATTTAGGTTCTTCAAGATGAAGGGTCGTGGTGGCGCGTACCTTGGATTGCCATAAGCCTAAACGTCTTTTCGCCTCGGCTATATTTTGCTTTCCTCGATTAACCACCCAGACTTTGCTCATAAAACTAGAACCTTTGGTTACCAGACAATGATCCTCCCTAACTAGAAAACGCAACACAGCGAGACGATCTCTATAACATATTTTTACTTGAGGGTCGTCCAACTTCAACCATGGCAACCGGAAATCGCTCTTCCGGAATAATCATCTACGACCAGCAAGGCGACTTGTTCCTCAAGGTCGGAAAAAAGCCCACGACGTTTCAGGTGTGTTCTGAGCGTATTTCACAGTCTTCGCAAGTCTTTCGATCCATTCTGTACAACGAAGTCACTGAGGGCAAACCATCTACTGGTGATTGGATCATCACGTTGCCAGAAGACGAGCCAGAGGACGTGAGGCTCTTACTCAGCCTTGTATATGGGCTGTTTGGGCTCGTTCCGGCATATCTACACCTTGACAGATTGCACTCCTTGATGGGTTTTCTGAATAAGTACCAGCACGATGATATGGCTCTAGTTCAACCGTGGGCGGGCAAATGGGTCGACGACGTGAGAGACCAAATAAACGACCCACGGCTTGTCGCCATAGCATGGGGCATGGGAGAGCCCTGCTTGTGCGGACAACTTCTCATGCGGATGGTACAAAAGTCAGTGAGAGGTCCCGATGGATATCTACACTACGGAAAACTCACCTCGGGATCGAACGAAGCGGAGTTTGAGCACCTTGACGCTTCCGGCCAGTCGGTTCGACTCGCCTCTCTTCCATTCCTGAGTGAATTTGGACTGCTCGGTAAGTCAAATTCGAACAGCAATCTTTTTAAATCCCCCCCGTGACCGACGAGACCTAACCACACTGAGACTCTAGCGATCATCGCATCAATGCAAACCGAATGGGTGGAAGAACTACTCAAGCCATTCCGAGCGATGGAAAGCGACTTGACATATGATGGGTGCCTCTCCGACGGCGACGGCGAAGACAAATCGCAGTGCGACTTCATGGCTCTGGGGTCGTTTTCAAGAACCCTGAGAAGAATGGGGTTTTCCGGGGGCACTTTCCGTCTCAGGGGCATCTTTCGCGGCAGCGTTCATCACCTCCGCAACGTTGTTTTCAGTTCGGACATACGAGCGAGACATCCGGCATGTCAGGCTCGCATCGATGGATACTTGGACGAGGCCAGGAGACAGGACAAGGTTACTCGCGAGACGTGCTTGCATATGGTGGGGATGCTGATTGACAGCCGCGTGCCGTCAGTTTGTGGACGGAGGCAAGCCACGGGCTCAGCCTGACGGTTTCTTCTCGGCCGATAGTACGAGATGCGCAGTTTCACGTGGAAAATCATGGGGACGGGAGAAGAGGCAGTTTAGATTCTCAAAGGGCTTCAATTAGGTGCTCCGAGCTTTTATGCCATGTGCCGTCTAGATCCTACTCCCCAAACAGCTGTTCTAATCCAGAATCTTTAGACAAATCAAATACCATGAGGCTTTGTACGATCCTGATTCACAAAACATCAAAAGTCGTAGCTGATGCATCCTCTTATTCAAAATTAGGAAAACTCGCTGCGCAAAGGCTGGACTTAGGCGCTGGCACCGTTGAACGAAACCAGGTTGGGGCTTCCGCGGAGTGTGCCAGTGACACGGCCGGTGGTGCCGAGGGCCTTGATGCGGTCGGTGACGGCAGCAGGGGTGGAGAGACCCTCGAGAGCCTGGAGGTAGACGGCGAGACCGGCAAGGTGGGGGGCAGCCATGGAGGTACCGCTGAGGGAGGCGGTGGCGGAGTTGCCACCGATGTAAGAAGACAGGACGGAGACACCGGGTCCGAAGATGTCGACGCCGGCACCGTAGTTGGAGAAGGAAGCAGGGCGCCAGTCGGAGTCGATGGCGGCGACGGTCAGGGCGCTGGGGGCGTTGGCGGGGGACTGGCTGGAGACGGGGAGGGGGTTGCCGAAGTTGTCACCGTTGCCGGCAGCAACGACGGACAGGACGCCCTGGTTGTAGGCGGCGTTGATGGCGGTGGTCCAGGTGGAGGTGGCTGGGCCGCCGAGGGACATGTTGATGACGGAGCGGCTGGCGCGGGACTTGGAGACGATGTCGTTCACGGCCCAGTTGAAGCCGGAGAGAATGGCGGAGGTGGTGGACTGGGGGCCCTCGAAGACTTTGACGGAGATGATGTTGGTCTGCGTTCAGTGTTAGTAGTTTGATGTCTCGTCAAAGAGGACGTGTACTCTCAGTCACGGGAACGGGAGGTCCCGGCCGATGAACTGGCGGGTCCGAGGCTCAACTCACCTTCTTAGCAACACCGTAGGTAGAGCCCCCGATGGTACCGGCGACGTGGGTGCCGTGGCCGATGGAGTCGACGTGGGCGGAGGAGAAGACGTTGTGGCCGAGGGTGGCACGTCCGCCGAACTGGGTGTGGGTGGCAAGAACACCGGAGTCGACGACGTAGGCGTAGGTGTTGGCACCGGCCGAGGTGTCGTAGACGTACTGGGTAGAGCCAGAAGTGCGGTGCGAGATGGCACCGAGACCCCAGGGAGCACCGGACTGGGTAGTCAGAGCACGCTTGGGGTTGACCTCCTCGACGACGAAGTCGGAGAGGTACATGATGTAGTCAGGCTCAACGAAGGCGACCTGTACTGATTAGCATTTTGCGGGGGAGCCTGGGATGTGGTCGAGTATGCGCACCTCGGGGCTCTTCTTGATCTCCTCAAGGGTGGCCTCATCGAACTCGCCCGAGTAGGCGTTCCAGTTGCTGATGTTGAACCTGTTCTCAACACCGACAGTGTCACGTTTGCCGAGGGAGCGGCGGTGGACATCGGACACCCAGGTCAAGTGGGAGTCGACGTTGGCGGCGGCGTCCTCCTTGAGGGTGACGATGTACTTGCCGGGGACGACCTCGGGCTCGTCACGCTTGACAGCGGCGGGAGCGGCAAGGACGACGGGGAGCAGAGCTCCGACGGCGAGGGCGAGGCGGCGAAGGTTGGTCATTTTGGCCGACGAGGAAACCTTGAGAGACTAGACCAGGTGACGACTGAGCTTTGAGGATGAGGCTGAAGAGCAAGAGCCGATGGAAAGGCGAGGAACGCGTCCATCTTTATACACGCTCGTCGACGATGCGCTCAGCTGTGGAAGACAGCGAAATGTTGTCAGTTCGTCGTCTCATTGCGCCCATTGGAGTCGTATCTTGCGTGATGGTTTGCCAAGTCTCAACTTTCCAGCTCGAAGCTGTCAAGCTTCCTAAATCGGCCCTAGATTGGGTCGCCTGAGCAAGGTAAGTTGTGGATTCAGCGGAAGCTCACGAGAACGAATTGTCTTCCTATTGCAAGGCAATTGTAAGTGACCCGCCCTCAAAGGATGCCAAGTAAAGCTCCGATGACTGTCTCCCAGGAATCCTGGTGAACAATCTGAGCTTGGGTCTTTTGGTGTTGCGGATACCAACCCCGGAGCCGAAAACCCAGGCGGAAAAGACACCGGGAGCGAACTCGACTCAGTGTGCCCAATATTTCGCAGCAAAGGTCCCATCTGGGGCCCACAAGGCGATTTCGTATGGGTGAAGGGCTACAAATGGTTGAGAAGGGTCTCTCTGCCGCTCAATGGGACCCCGACGTCCCTCGAATCTTGATTTGTTGCCACTGTTGCTTCGCTTAACTTGTGCACCTCGATTTGGCAGACAACAAGCCGTTGGACGTGACATTAGCTGAGGGTCCTTACAAGTCCAACTGATGCTTGAAATGGAAGGTCGCGTAGCGCATTGGTCAGAGCCGATGTAGGCGGGCCAATACTTCATTAAATGCGACGTGAGCCCACACTGCCCCAATATCTTTCCCGCCTGCCATTTCGATGCTGATGCCCGAGAGAATAAGAGAACAGGGAGCAGAATAAACTACAGATGGAGGCGGGAGATCCCCCTACGGGCCAATTCCCGGCCATTGCTCACCTCTTTGGTGCGGTCTTGCCTCGATTTGTCTTTTGGAGGCAGGGGTCTGCAAGGGGGATGGGACATGTTGTGTTAGTCTTGGGCCAGTCACAGTGAATACCGGAAAAGACACAGCTGAAGGCTCAGAAGAATAGCATCCGGTTGATGGTGGGTGAATGGTCTGGGGCAATTGCCAGCGCATTCGTAGAGGCGCATAAGCGCTGATGCATCAGAGGATTGGCATCCAGGAACCGGCGTTTTCTTCTTTGGACGACTCCAACGGTAAAGCCAGAATGCGGACGTCAGATATATCGCTCGCGTTAGTATTCAGGACCTCGAGAGCGCATTGTATCATGGCCGATGCAACCATCAAGGTCAACTCCCAAGACGACAATATGCCTCGCGGGTTTCGAGCTTCCTGAATAGTCCATCACGTCGCCGTCACAACAGGCGCAATCATTCGCAAGTCAGGGTTGGGCTCTTTTCCGTGCACGCTGGTGGAGTTGCGATGACGGCTTCGCCATTCCATTTTCGGCTGCTGGTGAGGCCTTCATCCACTTCCAACCCAATCGATCCGTACCTTAGATGATGCCATGAACGCCTCACCCGAGCGGACCAACAAGCTGCCAGTCAGCTGTGAGTGATGCAAATTCCCTTGTAGAGACAGCCGATAGACTGTGGGGTTCCGCCAAGGCGCGGCGAAGGAAGCTCGGCTGTCTTGGTCAACCGCTGTCGCCAAATGGACACCTAGACGGGGCTAATACGAGCCGAGGAATACGTTGTCTTGGGAACTGGAGCCAATTGATTCGAACGGCTGGTGATTGACAGGCTTTCCAAAGATGGCTTTCTTGAGTAAGGAGAACGGCGGAGTCTGGAGCTGCGAGGTCGCTTGACTCGCGCGTCGTTATCACGAAAACACGACCGCCAACTTGGCAGATAAGTCTGGCTCGCGCTGGCTTTTGGTTGCTGAAAACGCACCTCGCGGGGGAAAACTCCAAGCTGAGAATCCCGCTGCCTGACGCCGGCAGGGAACCGCCGATGGCGGCGGCAGTCGAACGAGTTAGGCCAAGTCAGGCCTGACAATAACGCAGGGGATGAAGCGGATTGCACACGCTGTGCCGCAGTGTTGCTGGAGAAGGATGGGGAGAAGTGGATAAGCGGTCTTCCAGTCGGTAGGCCGGACAAGCGATCTGAGAGATTCTGGGGCCGGGTCGAGCGAGGAACAAGAATTAGGAAGGAGATAAACGACCCCGGCGCATCACGCAAGCCGAGGATTGCGCTGGAGGAGGTGGGCCAGTCGAGAGCGAGTCGATGGACGCAGTTGCGCAATCTACAGCGCAGGTAATAATTACACGATCGACCATTCATTGACCAAGGCGAGGACAAAATTGAACAAAGGTCTTCTGTTTTCCGAAGAAATGCGCTCAGCTGATTAGAGTCTCAGGACGCAGCGAAGGTTTTGGCTGACTTGTGAAGGCTCCAACGTCCTTGGCCAGTCATCTTGCCAAGGTCGAGAGGTTGTGGGGCATATGAGAATTGATTCCGACTTGGCAACGAGGATGGCCTTGTTTCGTAATGAACTCCGACAGCTCGCGAGGCTGAGTGGAAGTTGACAAACGTTTGTCGTTGTTCCTGAGGATGAGGCTCCTTTAAGAGTATGTGCCGTCAAGGAGAAAATCTGGGGGGGGTTACATTGCTTCACTAGGCCTGGGCGTTTGTACGACTTGAAAGATTCCTGGTTGAGCCTCGGGAAGACAGGCCGGATCGGCCCGAGAATGCATGACGACGATGGCTGCCTCGTAGGGCGTAAAGGAGGGTAGCTCAACATGTCGCTGTGCCGTAGTTGCCGTTTATCGTTATCATTTGCGAGAAATACCCAGCTGGGTCTCACAGTGAGCGTTTCTGGGAAGCACAGAATTTCCCATTCACGGTGGAGATAATATGAGTTATCGAGGACTCGTTTTGAATTACAGTTGAAACCTTTCAATGGCAAGCTGGAGTGTTTCCAACCCTCTCTCATTGTCGTGAGAATGGACAAGCTGCAGCGTAACCCTTTGCTGCGGGATGTGGGCGAACCCATGCTCAGCATGGTATCCTTCAACCTATGGGGGGCCCATGCTAGCCAGTCCAGCTGGAGGATCTCGATCATGACATGTACGGTTGCGTTGCGCTAGCGATGAGGATACCGGCATTCATTATCGGCCGGTACTGTGCCACGAATATGCAGGTAGAGTCCAAGTCTAGGGCATCGATCCCGATCGGGAAGGCCAATTGCTGTTGTAGATAGCTGGCTTGACGGCCATTAAGAGTCCTTTGTGCTCCTACTGCGTCGAAATCTCACTTGAACATGATTGTATGCAATATTTGACATTTCAATTTCAGCGTGGCGAAGTCAATCATATCCCTATCTACTACGTAGGGTTCCAGCAGCAAACATTGACTTGTCAGACAGGGTGTTTTCGAGGACCAAGCCTACTAGGCAGCTCGGTGTTGGCTAAAGGACAGGTCTGGATGCGGTGGATCCAAGTCAAAGTCAGCCACTCATTGCCCAGAAAAACCTCTGGTGATTAGATAGGCGTCTGTCTGCAGACCTAGTGATGAACGAAAGTCCTTTGAAGTCGTTCATTTCCTACGTCGACTGCCGCTGACCGACTGCCGCTGACGGGATTCAAACCCACGCTTCAGAGCCGATGAAGATAGGTCGATAAATAGCAGGACTCTCGCCGTTCTTCTCGAGTATGCCGCGGTCGGCATTCAAAGTCGCAAAGAGCCCGAGTATGCCCTCTGTCATGAACGTGACCGCTCCTATCATGATAGGCGAAGCAATGCTACTGCTCCTTGAGAGTTGAGACTGCTTGCGTGGACTGGGTGGCTGGCGACGACGAGGCCTCGGTGCCCGTCTCATCTACACGACTAACTTCGCTTCTACGCCTGGCTGAAAACCTAGTGAGCCTCTATCATGAGAGGTCTCGGGTGATACTAAGTTTTTCAACAAGGAAGCAAGGGGGGTGGGGGAGGGTGGTTTCAATGATGAGTCGACGGACTTTTTCTGGGACGGGATATAAGTGTGTCCAGGTAAGGGAAATTTTCAAGTCACACCTCTCTGCTGCTCAATCTTCTGAACTGGGTCTCTGACCATGGCGGCAGCGGCAGTTTTCCTCGCGCTGCTGGGCGCATGCTTAAAGTGCAAGGTTGTGTCAAAGTGACATTCCAGATAGGCCTCGACGCAGGCGCCGCATCCAGAAGACCGGCCAAGGCGTCGCTCCCAATTCTCTCGACGCGTCCGAGTGTCATCCGAAATTCCGCAGCCGCAGACCGCCGTCTCCCCCCGATTGCTGTACCTAAGAAGTAATCACCACGGGGCCGTGAGGTGGTGGGGAAGCGCAATCAATCTTCCGATTCCGGGTTCGAGAATCAATCAGCTGGCTGGGGGAAAGGGGGAGGGGGGGTATTGTGATGGACTGACAAAACGTACGATTTTGGGTGGTTTTGCGGGGGAATGAGAGATGAATCCCGCGGGTTACATGGCCTTTTGAAGACATGGCGGACGGGGGCGTTCTTCTCGAAGAAGCTAAACTTGGCAGGGTCTCTATATAAAGTAAAAAGCCCGGTAATTTGAAGTATTCGGGGTGTGTTTCAGCGATGGGGGGCCACATCATGAGCCTCGTCTCTCCAGTTTGAACTCGGCACGAGGCAATCACAGGCGAATGATATCCCAGCAACAAAACTATGCTCCTCCAGCAAAGTCAGGTGACTCCGCCCATGACAATGAGCTTACGGCTTGTTCTCTACCGAGGACACTGGCTGGATGCAACGAGACCTTGTTGGAGGTATTTATGTCTTCAAGGCCGGCTCTCCGATGCTGTTGCTGGATCCCGCTTCATCTCCGATCTCACCATAACTCGGGCCTTTGGACCTATCACGCCTAGGAACAGTATCTCGAAGCCTGTATAATTGGACATACCCCACGGGAGGCGCGGACGGCGTTAGAAATGCCCAGTGGCTGGGAACGACCTGGTTGCATCTCCCAAGACGTGAGTGCTGAGCGGATCCTGTTTCTTGGTCACCATGCTTTATTAAGCCATATCATCTGTTTGACTGGATATCCCACAACTTATTAGACATGAACTTGGCATTGAGGTCTCGAGATTGGTCTAGTTGATGACGATCATCTTGAGTTCTTGGCTGAGCGATATGAGCTGAGGAGGAGCACTGAAGAGAGCCTTGGGAATTGGTCGCTTTGCTTCTGCTTCTGCCACTTTGCCCAAAACCCATCAGACAGGTTTGAAGTTCCCAAGCCATCGCTCAGAGATCCGTCGGTGCCAAGAGGGTCTTACGACCTTTGGCTAGTAAACCATGGAGCTATATCAAGAGGCCCCGATTGAAGTCTTAGACAGAGATGCAAATTACCCAGCCCGTGGGTCCCATGGGTACCCGCGGTATGGGTTGGGTACTAACAGGTACTACCCAAAATATTAGAAGTTACCCATAGGTACCTATAGGTTATGTGGGTTTGGGTTATAGCTAATATAGGTACCTATAGGTTATATAGGTTTAGGTTATAGCTAATATAGGTACCTATAGGTAAGAGGTTTTATATAACTTATTATAGGCATCTTTTATAGTAATCAACTTAATTCTTTAATTCTACGGATATCTATATCTAGAACTAATTGCTACTATAGTTCCTGCCCGCCTTTAGGATTACCTAGACTAAGTAGAGGTCTTTAGGTATAATAGTAATACGCTTAGCGTAAATTATAATAAGGTTAACTATTAGATTTATTAGTTTAATATATAAGTAACGAATCGGGGTATATACTCTTAAAGATACTAGCGAGAAGAGACTTAGTAGACTCTTAAAGAGCATAGATAGCTAAGGCTTAGAAGCGAAGATCCTAGTTTCCCTAGTCCTAGTAGATTTTATATATAAGGCGCTAGAAGGGGAGCTTATAAATAAGAAGATCAATAGACTTCTAGTATATACGAATTTTATAGAGAGCTTTAGCTAGAAAGGGTTAATTTATAGTTATCTTTTATATTAATCTTAACTTATTACTAGGGTGCTAGCAATACTTCTTCTTAATAGCTCTAGCCTAGATAGACTTACTAGGGGCTAATTTACTACTTATAGTCTTCCTTACTTAAGGTACTTTACTAGCCTTCTTACTAGACTTCTTACTAGCCTTCTTAGCGTTAGCAGCCTTTTAAGCGTTCTTTATTCTAGTAGATAATATCTAAATATAATTAGTATAAAGAATAGGTATAATAAAGGAGAGGTTTAACTTATAATATGATTTATATAGTATTAAGTATAATATTAGTATTATTTATAGAAGAAAAAGTTGAATATATTATTAGCTAATTTTTCATTATTTAGCTATTTATATTATACCTTCCTTTAATTATTTATAGGA
>JAOQIF010000908.1:0-34835 GCA_026260285.1 Colletotrichum sansevieriae | reverse complement strand
TATAGGTATCTAACCTTATATTACTATAGAAGTCTACTATACCTTCGCTAAAGTTCCGCTAGTACTACTACTTATTATTATTATTATTACCCTCGTTATTATTATTATTATCCTCGCTCTCTTCCTTAGAGCTATTGCTAGTAATACTACTATTACTACCCTAACTATCGCTCTCTATAGCATTATTAGAGTTGCTATCCTCTATAGCTAAGAACTCCTCCTCCTCGCTACTATAAACCTAGTACTACTAAGCTATTGCTAAGGCGTTGCTAGCTTTCTTATAAGAATTAGAATAAGGTGCAGGACTACTACTAATAACTTTAAAAATAGCAATAGGAGCTTAGTAGTAAGTATTATAAAGCATATAGGAACCTTAGACCTTTAAAGGCTCCTATAAAGGAAGCGCGGATATATAGGTATTACTCTTTAAAAGCAACGTTATAGGTATATTAATAAGCTTATTAAGAAAGGTAGCCTACTTAAAGATATAGGTCTTATTGCGTAAGTAAGTAGGGAGAGTATTATTAAGTTATATTATAATCTCCTTAACTAAAGCCTTATCCTTAGCCTAGTAAGCTGCTTATAAATATATATTAGCTCGATAAAAGGGTAAGACTAACTATAAGGTGAAACTTACTTTAAGCGAAACCTATAAATATACCTAGGTATACGAAGCTATACTCTCCTCAATACCTATAGCGAGGAGTTAGTTCTTATAGTTCTTAGAACTAGGCTTAAGACTAGCAGGGTTTACTAACTAGTTATAGAGGCGTTAGAGACGCCCCTGCTCTTGCTCTATAGCTATAAAGATATAGAAGATCTTATGCTACTAATACTAGCTAGTAGTAATTATATAGATATAATGCTTAACCTAGTTCTAATAGAAACGAGTAGTACTAATAAAATAAGTAGGAATCTAGAAATAGGAAAAGTTAGCCTATACCTCCCCCGAACGATTGCTAAACTTACCCTATAGCACTTAATACTATAAACCTAGCATAACTCGTACGTATAATCACTATCGTATCGATAGGTATAGATAACCTAGGCATTCTTAGGGAGCTATAGCGCGCAGCTAATATAGGGTTTGCTGCTACCCGCTTAGTTATACTAATAGTTGCTACTACTAAGTTCAGCCTCGGAAGGGCTATACTTAGCGAGGAGTTAGCTAATAAGGCTCTCGGTGCTTATAATATTTAAGGAAGTATTAGAAGATAAGAAGGGTCTAAGAAGGCTTGATAAAAGGCTTAGATAATATAAAAGTAGTTATTAAATAATATAGTATAATAAGGAGGGAAAAGAACTAACCCTAGGGTAGGAAAAAGCTATTATTTTATAGATAACTAAAGAGACCTCGCTAAACTATTATAAAGGCAGATACGACTTCGAATAGCAAAGAATAGCGATTACTTACTATAGCAGGTGCTACTTACTAGGAGGTAGATATAGTGAATTAGAAGTAATAGTTGCTATCCGACCTACTTAATAGCCTTATAACACGCTTATTAAGAAGGGGGATAATAGGATAAAAAACGAAGTTATTATAAGGGCATAGTATAAGAAAGTGCTCGCTAGATAAAGGGCGAATAGCGGGAGAATAAAAAACGAAGTTATTATAAGGATAGCTGCTCTCTTTTAAAAGGAAATAAGGGGATCCCTTTAGAATAGCCCGGATAGAGAGTATAAAAGGGCCTAAAGGGAGAGGAACTATAAGGAATAGGATTATAAGCTTAGCTATTATATCTATAACTCCAAGGGCCCTATTATCTTTTAGCGAATACTTACTAAATAGTTACTATACTAGATAATAATAGTAATAAGTAAAGGACCGGGACCTACCCCGGATAGCTAAGAAGGATAATAACAGAAGGCTAACCTATAATACCCGATCTTATAATAGGGACTACTATAATTAGAAGGGGCATAATTATAAGGGACTAGATACCTAGACCAGAGAAGCTAGAGATACCTCAGCTAGTATAGGCTAAAGGGATAGAGAGGCCTATAGGTCTAGGGCATAGAACCCTCATAGCAAAGACCTAGTAAATACTTACTAAAGGCTAGAAATAAGGGATCTTAGAAGAAGTAAGCAAAAGTAGCATAATAATACCGATCCTACCTTTTGGGTGCTTCTGCTATTAGTTTGACCTGACCGTGGCTCTTAGCCCCTCGATACTCTTCTACCTCCTATTCCTCTAGCTTATCTTTAAGCTCTAGATATATAAGTAAACCTTTGCTACTTACTTAGTAGTTATCCTATAGTTCTAGTAGGGTAATAGAGAATATATTATATATTAATTAGTACTATAGTAGCAGATAGACCCTACATACTTGCATGCTAACTAGTTCTATAATAGCTACCTATATAAACCTAGGTGCTAGTTTCTTATTCTTAAATTAGAAGTTCTTTATTAATAGCCTAACGACCTATCCCTAATAATAGGTCTAGTCCTTATGCCTTATATTATAGTACTTAGCTTATACTTTAGTAGCCTTCTGCTACTATTCCTAGGCCCTCTTATAGAGTCTTAAAATATATTTAATTTACTCCCTTACGCCCTATACTATAACCCTATTTATAGGAGCTATATATTCTATATAACGTAGGCAGTAACTATGTAGGGCCTCTATTAGCAAGTAGCTAGTAGTGCTATAGCGACTATTATATGCAAACTCCGCTTCGGGTAACTAGACTACTTATTCTTATAGCAAGTTACTAGCATATGCTTATAGGTACTTTTCTAACGTCTAATATATCCTTTCTAACTACCTATTGGTCTAGGGGTAGTATATAGTAGAGAGGCAGCACTTAATAGCCCTCTCTCTTATGAATTCTTCCTAAAACTAGCTAGTTAGGAGCTTATCTTAGTTGCTAATAATACCCTCTAGGGTGCTAAAGCAGCATTTAACCCGTTTATAGATAATCCGCGCTAACTTAGAAGCTATTAGCTGCTTTATTATTAGAGTAAATATAGCGAACTTAGTTATTTAATATATAATAATAAGAACTATATTATATTCTCTACCTATATACTAAGAGCTCGCTAGTAATCTATTAATAAAGTCTATGCTTATTTTCTAGAATAGGTATATAGGTAAGGGTAGTAGTTATAACTTTCTATAGGGCTTATGCCTTAGAACGCGGTTCCCTTAGTATATATAGCACCCTATAATATAATTACATATATCTATAGCTAAGTTTAGCTAATAAAAGTTCCTTAAGATTAACTTAGTAGTCTTATTTACCCCTATATAACCTGCCCTATAGTTATTATAGTATTAGCAAAGGATCTCTAGCCTTAGAGACGCCTCTTATAGTATCTCTAACTATTCCTTATAGAATAAGGTTCTATAATAATTAATTATATAGCCCTTATAATTACTAGCTAGTCCGCGCGCCCTCTCTAATTATATCTAGTAGTATAAGTTATTAGCCTATAGTTTATAGATAAGATTCTCTATTACTTCAGAAGGTTGCTAACTATCTGCTATTTTGCTTATTATAAGCTCCCTTATAACTTAGCATAGGATATACTACTATACTATAGTAACCCTAGCTCTGAGTAAGTCCTCTTAGTTAATAACCTCTTGCTAAGCGTTCTCTATATTACCCCTTGCTCTTTAGTATTAGGTTATTATAGCTACTATAGTTATAATAATATTAGCGCGCTATAGAGCGTAATACTAACTAGAGACTAAGGCATCTCTACCCCTAGAGCTATCTATTTAAATAGGGCACCTTATGCTAGCCCTTATAGTATTAATAAATGCTTTTGAGGTCTCTATACTACCTTATAGTATAGTAATACTTATCTAAAGATCTACTAGTAGTTTGCTAATAAATCTTAGCTTCCTCGCTAGGGTAAGGAGTATATTATTATATTTCACCTCCCCCTCTATATAATCTAGCCTCTTAGATAGACTATCTACTAGGTTTATAACCCCTAACTTATGCTCTAGGTTGAAATTAAATACTAAGAGTTTATATACCTACCTAGTAAGTCTTCCCTAAAGGTCTTATATAAGTGCGCTAATAACTCCCTTTTATGCCTAGTAATCTATTAGGATTATAAACTTCTTTAATATACCCTAAAGATAGTAAGCCTAATAGTCTAAGCTTTTAACTATAGCGAGAAGTTCCTACTAGCCTGCTCGCTAATATTACTCTATATCGCTAAGCTTCTATAAATAGTAAGCAACTATTTGCTACTAGCTATTAGTATACTATAATAGAATGCTAGATATAGCCTTTATAAAAGCATCTATCTTAACCCTTATTTTGCAGATTAGATCCTAGTATTAGAAAATAGTTGCTATGCAGAAAGCAGCTTAAAGCTATTTAAAAGCCTATTAAGCCTCTTCTAGCTAGTAGAACTCGCCTCCTTTCTTGCTATTCTTACTACCCTTTAATAAGGATATTATTAGGGCTATAATACCTTAATACCCTGTAATAAACTTATAATAGAAATTATATAATCTAAGGAAGACTTAGATTTCTTAGTATATCTTTAGTAGCTTCTATTTAATAATAGCTTAGATATAAGTTTAATTTATTAATATGCCTTTAGGCGTGATAATATACCCTAAGAACTCTACCTGCTATTAGTAGGACCTATACTTACTAAGCTTAGCATAGAGCTCCTACTAGCAAAGCCTATAGAGCACTTAGAGAAAATCTTCTATATATTGCTCTCTTATCTCAGAGTAGATTATAATATTATCTATATAAGTAATATAATAAGTATCTTATAGCTTAGCGAGCGCTTAGTTAATATATACCTAGAATATAGCTAGGGCGTTCATAAGTCTAAATAGCATAATAGTATATTTAAAATGCCTATAACGCATCCTAAAAGCTATTTTCTAGTAGTCTTCTAGCTTAATATAAATATAGTAGTATATATCTTAAATATAAATCTTTATGATCTATTTAGCTCTCTAAAGCCTATCTAATAGGTTGCTAATAAGAGGGAGCAGATATTAGTTCTTTAGTATTACCTTACTAAGGCTTTAGTAATCTATATAAAGGTATAAGGACCTATCCTTTTTAGGCATAAAGAGGATAGGGGCGCCTGCCTCTCTAGTTAAGGGTTAGATCTGCCCTATTACTTAGTTTTTAGTAATATATTAGCAGAGTTCCTCTAACTAGTACTTATTTAGTAGGTAGATAGGCTTATATAGAGGTTTCTTCCCTTTAATTAAGTTAATAGTATATTCCGCGCCCTCTAGGACTAGGTACTCCTTTACTAACTATTTATTAAATATTACCTATTTGCTAAATAGCTCTAGTAGTAGCTCTATATTACCCTCTAGGGTATCTTCATCTTCTAGAGCCCCTATTAGCAGCTTATAGAGGGTAATATTCCCTAATATATATATAACATAAGCTATTTAGCTATTCTTAATAACTTCCTATATAAATACTAATAGCTTAGCAATACTAAAGTATTTATATTCTTAAGTATTTATCTAGGTATTAATTATAATACCCTCTCTTCCTATTAAGTATTATAATATGAGGAGGTCTCTTGCTCCTTTAGGTTAACGGGCTTTAGCAAAGAGTTATTATATCTTCCTTACTCCTCCTCCTAAGTTAATATAAAAGAATATTAACTAGTATATATTCTAGCTTATTATAGATAACCTATTAAACTATTCTAATATAGGGGTAATAGCTACTATAGGTTATAGTTATAGGGATTTAGCTAGTTAACTACTAATAATATTAACTTAGGAATGGGAATCTATATCTACTACTACTTCTTATTTAGTAATATTCTAGAGAATAATTACCTATCTTTTTATAGTAGCTCCCTTTAGGAAAGTATCTAGTTCTAATTTAGGTATAGGGGTTATTAGTATATTCCCCTAGCTTATATATTTTCTAATAAGTTAAGTTTCTTAACTTCTCTTATAGATTAGATTATATTAACCCTCGCCTTCTTCGCAAGTATTTAGTATCCTATTAGTATTTTATTTATGCTTTATCTTATATATTTATCTAAGTAGTCTTCCCTCTTATACCCCTTTTGCTTATAGCTAAATCATATTAAGTAATTAGATATTATAAGTTATATACTAGGGTTAAATATAAGCTAGTTCTAATTAGGTCCCTATATCACGCTACTAACTAGTTAGTAAGGCATTAGGCCTTAGGAACCTCGCGTTGCCCCATAGCTAGAACCCTGCTAGCTTGCCTTTTAGCCTGCCCTTGCTACTAAGGGCCCCCTTAGGGTATGCTCTTCCCCTATATACTATTTCTTACTCTTGCTTTATAGAGGTTTACTATCCTATTAGTAATATATCTCCTATAAGCATTTAGCTTTTATAGCTATATCTCTTAGCTTCTATATCTTAACTTTCTAGTATTTAAGTTCCCTATATAGGAATAGGGCTAACTAGAAGTATAGTATATAAGCCTTAGCCTTGCTAGCCTTTATATTAACTATACCTAAGTCCTAATATATTACTAACTATTTAGTAAAGAACTATATTAATAACTATATCTCCTTCTACCTTATTATATCTAGCTTCTTATAATACTTTTGCTCTTAAAGCTCAGGGTTAATATACTATTAGTAAGTAAATACTATAAAATCAGCCTATATTAGGTCTCCTTCTAGCCTAGCCCTATAGTATTACTACTAGGTCTATAGGGATAGGCTTGACTTCATAAGCGCCTATTAGACCTGCTGCTCTAGTATACTACTAGTATATAATTAGTTTCTATCTTTAAGTGCTGAGATCTAATTACTAACCTAGTCTATAGTAAAATCTTCACCTATAGTATAGTAGTTATATATAGGGGGCTTTTTATATTCTCTCTATAGGTATCTTATTATTAAGCAGTTAGCAAGTTCCCATAGTAAGGTAGTAGTTTATTCCTTATGCTGCTATTATTATAGGTATATCTACTCTATGAAGCTCACCTGCTATCTCTATAGTAGCCCTATAGCTTAAGTAAGGATGCTAGAGATACTAGCTTCTTAGGGGGTCCTAGGCGGGGTGCCCTATTAGCTACTACTTGCTATCTATTTACCTAATAATAAGTAGTCTGCTTAGTCTAGCGCTATCTAGGACCTAGCCTAACCCCTTAGGGTTATTCCTCCTGCTATATTATTCCTAGGGTTATCTATTCCCCTAGTATAATATCCGCGCTATATTCCCTATATCTTAGGGCTTAGTAAATAACTAGTATCTTATTAGCTAAGACCTTATTAGTTATATTCTATATACCTAGCCTGGAGTTTATTATAGTTAAACTCTATTACTAATTTATTAGTATATTATTACTAGTTTACTTTAGATATTCTAACTAGCGCTAGTTTCTTAAATTAAGGTAGAAGTAATAGAGTTATAAGGGTATAGCTATAGGCCTAAACTAGGAAAGGCTAGAATACTAAAATATAGGTATCTATTATTATATTAAACTATTACTTAACCTTCTAAGCTTATAGCTTATAGAGTTTTCTCCAAGGTGTATTTATCTACCCCTGATTTGCTAACGTTTTGCTAATAGCGTGGCTTTGCATCCTGCACCCGCTATTATTCCTAATAATTAGTAATATCTTCTTAATACTATTGATATATAGCTCCGTCTTAAGTAAAACCTCTTAAATGAGAATATTTAGAGCTTATATAATATTTAGTAATAAATCTCTAAGTAGTTTAAATAACTCTACCTTGAAGAGGGATTACTCCTATAGAGATTAATATAGTTAGACCCTAAAGTATTACTTCTAATTAGACTTTACTCTAATTGAAAACGTAAAATAAATGGTCTTAGTTTTAATAAAGAATATATTAATTACGATTTAGAAGCACTTAAATAAGTTATATTAAGTATTATTTCAATCTAAATATACGAAGAAAAGATAGCTAAGGAATATGGAACTTATATTTAAAATTAAATATAATGTAGAATAATTAAGTAATACTTTAGAATAGAACTATCTAAATATAATTATTCTTATTCTAATCTTACTAGAGCTAATTTTAAATTACATTAATACTAATTATAATATTTACTTAATACTATAGTATAATTAATATATACTCTCTAAGAGTATTATTCTAAATAATTATAATACTACTTATCTAATTAATAACTTTAATTTTATCATTCTAGCTTATATAAATAGCTTCTATTTAAGTACTTTATAGAAGCTAGTAGTTCCTCTCTATTTATACTAAAGATAAGTTAGTAAATCCTAAAATAAGCTTCAAATAAGAAAGATAGTCCTAGAATAGGGGATCTAATCTTAGAGGATATAGCTTATATCTAGAACTTCTATATAAATATTATCTTAGAGGTAAAGCTAAATACTAAGGGTGTTTAATCTTATAGACTTAACTATATATTATATTATAGTAATATCGAGTGGCCTCTAGCTACTAAATAGTGATTCTACCTACTTAAGTTCAATAGACCTTCTAACTGCGCGCCTCCTAATAATACACATAGCCTTTAGTCACGTGATCGTAATTGCTAACCACCTCTCCTAACCATAGCCGCACTTATACGTGCCCTACTAGATAGCCTCACGATCTTTAACTTTACATCGTGGATAAGGATAAGGAAGAGGGAGAGGTATAAGGCCCTGCAAATAATAGCAGAGCTTCTTATACTTCTAGCTATAGGGACCTCTTAGGAAAGACCTCTTTAGTTAAGGAGTTATCTCTTATATAATAATATTTACCTTATTAGAAGGTTAACCCTTTAGGTTAAGGAGTTATCTCAAATAGTAGCTTTTATAATACCTTACTAGAAGGTTTAGCAAGGGCGTTACTACGAGAGCCTTAGTAGCCCGTTTAGCTCTAATATAATTAGCCCTAATATAGCGCGTATCTAACTTTACATAGTAATATTTAGAGGGTTTATTTCTAAGTAGAAATATATAGGGTTTTTATATTATTTTTCTTAACTAGTAGAGGGTATAGGTTAAAATATATATATAGTATTTCCCGAATTATACTTATAAACTAGGTGATTGAATTTATTACAGTCTTTTTTTAAAGGGGCTATAGCGTAATTACGAACTTAATAGTAATATTGAGTATTAATTTTATTCTTAAAAAGCTAGATTATAAGAGTAATCTTATATTCTTTAAATATAAGCTAATCCTATTTTACTCTTTAGTTTTTATAAGCTAAAACGGTATTATAAGAATAACTTATCTTTTAAATAAGCTTTAAAAGGCACTATAAAAGCTATCTTATAAATTATATAATAAATAATCTAATGATATAATACTCTAGTACCTTCGCTTAAGACATTTTAGTCTATATATAGTCTTATACCTAACTAATTATATATAGGAGATAAGAGTTTAAAGCCCTTTATAAGTTTAATATAAAGTATATATAGTTATTTATACTTCATTATTAGTTTTAAGATATACTTCGGAATCTATTTCTATATACCTATTTTATAAAATTAGCTAGAACTTATTTAGCTTTTTAGAAACCGAATACTGCTCTAATAGCCTCTAGCTACTATATAGTAATTTTACCTACTTAAGTGTAATAAACCTTCTAACTCCGCGCCTCCTAATAAAATATATAGCCTTTAGGTATATAATTATAATTACTAACTACCTCTGTTAACTATAGCTATACTTATATATACCTAAAGCCTTACCCTCTTTAACTTCATACTTTAATAATAATATAGTCTTTAACTATTTAATTACTCTAGACTACTATACTATCGACTTATTCTCTCGCGTACTACTTATGCTACTATTAAATACTACCTCTATTACTGCTTCGTTTACTAGCTATACTATTATTAGTAACGCTCTCTCTATTTAGCGTAAGCTATACTTATAAACCCCTAATAGGCCTAGGCTACCTCTACCTTAGTAGTATAGAGGACCTCCTTAAAGAAGGGCTACTCTATAGGATATATAATAACCCGCCTAGCTTCTACTATGAAGTTATTTTATTTAGCTATAATATAGTAATATATTAGAGGGTTCCTTGTAGAGGTATTAAGGAGAGCCCTCTTAAGGGCTATATTAGTAATATACTGTCTATATATAATAGAGTAATTAATAAAAGAGTAGGTTTTATTAATTATATTAATATTAAACTCTCTAGTAATCTCTTTTATGTTTATTATATTAAAGGGTATACCTTATATAGGCTTAGCTTTTTATATATAGGGTTTAATACTAATATCTTTAAGGATTTATTATAAGTTAGATAAGGAAGAGGGAGAGGTATAAGGCCCTACTTATAGTAGAGCTTCTTATACTCCTAGCTATAAGAACCTCTTAGGAAAGACTTCTTTAGTTAAGGAGTTATCTCCTATATAGTAGTATTCACCTTATTAAAGATTAGGCTTTTAGGTCAAGGAGCTATCTCTTATATAGTAGTATTTCTAAGCTATAAGAGCCTTAATAGCCTATTTAGCTCTAATATAATTAGCCCTAATGCAATGCGCGTCCGACTTTATAATATTTAGAGGGTTTATTTATTAGTAGGAAATATAGGGTTCTTATATTATTTTCTTTACTTAATAGAGGGTATAAGTTAAAATACCTATGTAGTATTTCCTAAATTATGCTATAAACTAAATAAATTTATTATAGTCTTTTTCCGAGGGGGCTATAGTATAACTATAAGCTTAAGACAAAGTAGAGATAAAGTTAAAGTTGGATAAATTTATTATGAGGGATATTACTACTTACATTAAGGAGGAAACTAAGATGTTTATAAGAGAGAGGGATATTTAAAACTTATAGTAATAGTTATATTAAGAAAGGTATAGACTCCTTATCTTAATATAGATATTTATAAAAGAGATCTTCTTAAATAATAATATTGGATACCTAAGTATTTACTATAATAAAGAGAAAGAATGAATTAATATAGTCTTGTAGATATATTTATAACTAATACCCTACTAATACCTCTAGTATTATTAGTAATACTCCCTAGCCTAAAGTTATTATTCTCTAGCCCTAAAGTAGTATTTCCCTGCTAGAGGGTAACTCCTTTAACCTTAGTAACTTTATCTCTAGTAGCCAAATAGATATTAATAACACTATAGATATTAACTATAGCTCTATAAACCCCCCTACTAGCCCTATAAGCCCTCCTATTAATCCTATAGATTTAAACCCCTAGCGTCTTAATATAACTAACCCTAAGAAGGTAGATGTTATTTCTAGTAATAATAATAATAAGAAGAAGAAGAATAAGGATAATAATAAAGAGGTTAATATTAATAATAATAATATAACTACTAATACCTAGCTAAATACTCCTAAGTGCTACTCTAAAGGCCCTATTACCTATGAAGCTACTAAGTATATTACGTATAACCTCTTTAACTACTTTCCTAATATTACCTCTAAACTAAGGTTTATATCTACTTTACTAAGGGTTTTAATAACTACCCCTCTTTTATTAAATATCTCCTCTAATCCTATAGTTTACTATATTTAGAGCGCTTATAAATATATGTGAGCATATAGCCTAAAAAGCCAGGCCAGGGAAGGAAGGAGTAGTAGTAATATAGGGGTCGATTGTTATTAAGAAGATAAGTTAGCCCTTCTAGCTACTTATGCGCATAACGCCCCTTTTTAGGGCTTAGCTAACTAATATAGTTAAACCTCAGCAGAGGCCTAGCGCTAGTTTAGCGCTAGCTTAGCGCTATAATCCTAATCCCTTATAATTACCCCCCTCTAGAGGGCTTAGTTTCTAAGTTTATTAATCTATAAAACTCCTGCTTATATAGGGATTTAAACCCTCTATAGCGCTTATAATTAGTTATATCTAGGCCTTTAGGTCCTTTACCTAGTTACTATAGCTTTACTAGAGGCCCCTGGGCACTTAGTAGCTCTATTATTATTTTCTGCGTAGCTTTAGGTCTTATATTTATATACTAGCGGGCTAGTTTCTTCTATATAGCCTCAGGTCTTATACCTATACGCTATTAGCTTTGCTAGAGGCCCCCTAGGCACTTAGCGGTCTATTATCTTCTATATAGCTTCAGGTCTTATACTTATATACTAGCAAGCTAGCTTCTTTTATATAGCCTCAGGTCTTATACCTATATGCTATTAGCTTCTACCTAGCTTCAGGTCTTTTACTTATATACTAGCAGGCTTTGCCTACTAATCCCTAAGGGCTTAATAAGAGTAATTTATTATCCTCTAATAAATATAGCTTAAAAACGCTATCCTTTCTAATCTATATACCTCTTATAATAGGTATACCTATAATCTCACCTATTAATAATATAATTAGTATTAAATATAATACCTATATAGCTTTAATACTTATATAGGGATTACCTAAGCCTACTAAGGGCCTAGCAACCTACTAGTAGATATAGTACTAATTAATAGGGTAGCCTTTCTTATAATACTCTTTATACTATAAATTAGCTCAGTAGTTAGCCTTATAATAACCTAGCTTACTATACTTTAGGTAGGCGCTACTCGGGGTATTAGAGCTATTATAATTAAAATAAGCCCTCTTTAGGGCTAGCCTAGTAGTAGCTACTTGCGCTAATAGCACTAAGGGCTCTATAAGTCCTTTATAACTATACTACTCTAGGTATATATCCTATAGCTACTCTATAGTAATAGCTATAATATATAGCTATTATATATTAAACTTTTAGTATTTAAAGCCTTGCTAAAGCTAGGGTAAAAGCTAGAAGTAAAAAATAAGGGCTTAGGCTTAGGACTCTTTAAAGTCTAAGGTCCTAAGAGCTTAGTAGATTACTAATTACTTAGTAAAGAACTAGAGAATCTATTAGCTAGGTTCTTACTGAAAGCTATTAAGGAGGTTATATAGCTAGCGCTCTTATATAGTCTAGGGTTGATATAATCTTAGTAAATAAATATAGAGAATTCAGCTTATATTAGATTAATAAAGCTAGTATAGTAATAATATTATTTTATTTATAGCTTAGTAGTTACTCTTTTAAGTATTTCATAGATCTTCTATAGCTTAGAAGCCCTAGGCTAGAGCATATTACTATCTTCTATTCCTATTAGCTAATTATAGATTTAAGCTAGTATACTATCTTTAGTAAGGGTTCTATAAGGGTATATTAGAGGGTGTTTATATTCATAAGCCTAGGTCTTAGAGGTCTTAGAGACTAGCATAAGGCGTGCAGATAGGTCTTAAATAAGCATATTATTCTAATTAGCTTAGTATTAAATAGTTATAATAAGTTTAGTAATAAGGGCTATATTAGGGCTTATAGTAGCTAGAGGGGCTTTAGAAGTAAAATATTTACTTAACTTATTAGGTATAGAGGCGCTAGTAATACCTTAGTAGCCTAATCTTATACTACTAATTATTCTAGAGCTAGCTACTTATTAATTAAATAGAACTTATCTAATTATAAGTATATAGCTTAAAAAGCTAGGCTAGGGAAGGAAGGAGTAATAGTAATATAGGGGTTAATTATTATTAAGAAGATAAGTTAGCCCTTCTAGCTACTTATATATATAGCGCCCCTTTTTAGGGCTTAGCTAACTAATGCAGTTAAACCTCGGCAGAGGCCTAGCGCTAGTTCGGCGCCAGCTCGGCGCTGTAATCCTAATCCCTTATAATATATTATAATAGTAATATAGAATAATAATAATACTTTTACTTTCTTTCTCCCCTCCTATATAGCTATTTTTACTAATTCTATTTCCTACTACCTTAATACCTTTAATATTTAAATTACTAGCGCTCTTATTATTCTTAATTATATAAGCCTTATATCTTCTATTGTTATAATTAGCCTCTAGAGCGTTTATATTATCAATAATACTATATATATTATTACTACCAAGGCCTATAAGAGTATTACTATCACTACTAAGACTACTATTAGTACTAATAAATATATTAATAAGCTAATTACCAGCCTTTATAACCAGCTTATTTCCTATATTTCTACTCTAAAAGTAAAATAAAAGCCCTTAATAGTATAGTTTAGAGTAATACTACTAATTACTTTATTAATACTAAAAATAGTATTATAACTAAGTAGATATTAAGTAATAAGATTACTTAGATTGCTATAAAGTTTAGTTATGATATAGAAGCCTATTATTTTAATGTTATATACTTTTATACCCTTATTAATAGAGGCCCTACTTCTACTTCCCCCTCTATAGGCTATACTACTCCCTAGAGGACTATATTTAATAAGACGTATATACTAATTAATATTAATAATATTTTTAAATAAAGGACTTATATTATAGAGGATACTTATAGAGGATTAGAATTATTTACTATTAGAATAACAGCATTTTCTATGTAGGGATAGATATTATTATATAATAATATATAGTTATTATTATATAGTGTTTATTACTTATAAATAGAATTATTAGAATAGAATATTAGAGATTAAGACTTTTATATTAAAATAACTTATATCTATATTTATTACTATTTACTACCTCCTTATTTCTAATTACTACTATTTTATTGAACCCCTTATTACCCTCTTAGTATAGCAATAGATATACTAAAGAGATAGATAACTTCAAGGATAAAGAGTTATTTATCATTCTCTATTAGAAAAGTTATAAGTATATAAATCTTATTTTACTATATAATATTAAGTCTATTTAGTATATAGAATAAGAGCTAGAGAAAAATAATATTAGAGATATATTATACTTGTATCTCAATACTTATTAAATAATAGCTACATAAATATCCTAAAGCATATTTTAATAGAATAATACTTATTAATATATAGTAAAGAAAATAAAGTAATAGCTAATCAAAAAAGAATTACAATATTTAACTAGCTTTTTAACTTACTAGATCTTAATACTATTCAATACTTATAGTTATATATCAAGAATTATTTTAAATAAATATACCTTAATCTCTAATATATAAAGTTAGTAGTATTAAAAGTAATAATTAAGGTAATATATTATAAAATACTACATTTAGAACTTAAGAAATATATATAAGCAATACTACAGAAGTCAAAGGAGGTTATTATAAAAGAGGGAGGGGATTATAACTAGTAGAGCCTACTTTATATAATAGAGAAACTTAACTTAATATTGATACCTTAAAATAGCTATTTTTATTAGCTTTAGAAGCAAATCTACTAGTAATTGTTTGCTAAAGATAGTTAGTATGGGACTGCGCTAACGTATCTAATCCCTGTGTAGGTATATGTTTTCTGTGAATCTTTGGGGCTCCCTGGTGATCTTCCAGTGGACCTGGTGGAGGTCCAGCCTGGTGCTTTGATAGCCACAGAGCTTCCGCGGAACCAAGCGGTCCTGAAAAAGGTGATTTGCCGGTGTCATCACGGCCCTTCCTTCTGTAGTGTAGGTGCCTTATAAGTAAGGTACCCAGGCATCTCAAGGTACCTACTTTACCTTATTCTTCCCCTGGCTCAAACAACGCTGCAGTCGCCTGCTTGCCGCTGACTTCCGCCCAGATCTGGCCTGAGTACCTTGGACATTAGCACCAGCTGTCCTCGTCCTGTCTCTTCAGCCTTGCCTATTGTACTTCACAGGTCATGGCTAACTTCGCTCTGTTCCCCGATTTGCCCTTGAAGATTCAAGACAAGGTTTGGAAAGCTGCAATTCCTCCGCCAGCTCCAACGGCCTTCCATGCTCACCTCCCGCCAACCAATGGGTCGCGCCGAGGATGGCTCCCTCGATAACAATGTCAAAGATAGAGTTCTTCTCTAAGTCAGCAAACCCCATAACCGCGCACCCCCCCCCCCCCCCAAAAACCGCGCACCACTCCCATATAAAACCAGCGTTTTTAAGAAATTATATAGAGATAATTATAAAAATAAATTTATTAAAATTTATATATAAATAGCTTAGTAAATATTTTTAAATAAAAAGTTTTAAGTTTTTTAATACCTCTATCTTAAGTAAAAGAATATTAATATATTTTATATAATAATTAGTAATATTTTAAATTCAAATCTAATAAATTTAATATAGAGATTATTAAGTTACTTCCTGCTCTATAAATATAGAAAGATTATAGATAATAATATAAAATTAAGTCTGAAGTAATATACTTAATATATATTTTAAAAATAGTTAAGTCTTAAAATTCAATCTTTAGAAAATAATTTTACTTAAAAGATCTTCAATTCTAATTATAGTAAGTTAAGAAAAAATATATATCTTAAAAACTAAGTCTATAAAGTTAAAATAAAATATTTTAGAAATATAAATAAGTGGCTTAGGTTAGTATCTATTTTAATTAATTTAATATATAATAATACTTAAGAACCTTAAAACTTAAATAATATAGTATATATTATAGATATTAAGAAAAGCTAAAGAGATTTAAAATCCTTATATTTTTCTAGTACTTGGATTATTTTTACTATAGTTCTTAGGACTTTTGCTGAATTAATAAGTAGGTGCGCGGTTATGGGGTGTGCTGACTTACCGCATCGCGACTGCGTCATGGCAACTCTATCCAGTATGCTCGTCACTTGCCGGCGCTCCTGTTCCGTCGCAATACGCTCGTACAGAGCTCTGGTTAAGCCTGCCGACCCGTTCCTGTTACGGGGTCGAGACTCACTCGGTCCCTACTGTATGGAGATCGATGCAAACGGTAATCTCGTCATTTTGACCATCGGATGGCAATGGCCGTGCAAACTCATCAGCTGACATCAGCAGTGTCTTTCGCCTCTAACTCCCGACCCCGCTTCGCTACCTTGGTCTATCCTGGCCCGGCCCGAGTCGCTTCTACTACTCCGAAGCTCTTAATGGCCTGTTCGCCTCGTAGGGTTTCCTACGGTCCCTTTACATTGTCGTGGATCCGGCCCATCTGCGAAAAGCCGAGCGCCCGTGACCCGCCCTGGCACATCGTAAATCGAGCTCCACCCTCCCGGCGTGATAACATAACTTCGGAAGACTACTTGGCATCTCATGAGTTTGGTTCGTGTACTGAGACGCCAGAATTCAGCTTTTGGCGATCTTGTGTACTATGAAGTCCCCGCCGCACTACACCTCCACCAGCATCTCATATGTTAGCGTGGCAGGCAGCCCACTGTTACCAGCATGAGTTAAAATCGCATTGGGCAGTAACAGTGGAACCCTTGTCGCGCTAACATTTGAGATGCTGGTGGAGGTGTAGTGGCACGATCGGGCGGACTAGGTGAGGTCGTCGAATTACTTGAATCTGCACGAAGACGACTTACTCCGTCCACAACGGACACGCATAACGGTGGGCAGCATCTCATCGCAATTAATGAGCAGTCAGCGAGATGTAAGGTCATGACATGGCGATGTGAGTGGTCAGCAAGGAATGAATTAGTGTAGCTATTTCCTTCAAAGATGCGCT
Source organism: Colletotrichum sansevieriae (assembly GCA_026260285.1). NCBI lineage: Eukaryota > Fungi > Ascomycota > Sordariomycetes > Glomerellales > Glomerellaceae > Colletotrichum > Colletotrichum sansevieriae. Next base: position 17,521 of record JAOQIF010000908.1, on the reverse strand, counting down.
TACTTGGCCGCTCTCTGGTCCATCTTCGCACCTCGTGCCCCATAAGACCCATCAAGGCTATTGTCCTCCATGCCAAAAATTGCGCGAAATCGAGCGACTCAACCAGTGACTAGACTCAACGTTATCTGGCGCGTGTGAACAGATATTTTGTGATGGGTGTGGCCCTTTCTGATCAACGGTACTTTTAGAAGCATCGATAAGGCGATGGTTGAGTTGATCGGTTCAGTACAAGACCGTTTTGTCTTGTGGTGGTAACGTCTGGTCTTGACAAGTATTACTGAAGATGAATGGCCCAGTTATCGTTTGCAAATTATGTGCTCTATGAAAGACACACCTTCACAGCTAGACAGCATTTGATGGTGCTATTCCACAGGGCTAACACGACAAGTCCGCGCGGGGTCGTTCGAGCAGTCTCATCAAAAGATCTCTCGGAGATTTATGGGCGAACGCTAAGCCAACTTGGCTTCAGTCAAGGATATCGCCCTTGCTTTTGATGCCATTCACAGGGCAGGATAAAAACATGCCAAGACACCCCGAATGCTGTGGAACATGTTACTAATTGCCTTTTTGGCTTCCCCGCCAATTGACGGATACAGAATATGAGTTGGTCAACACTGAGGAAAACGGAGAGCATGCCGAGCAAGCGCAGGCCGGAGAGGAGGCGGAAGAATTATTCCATCAATCAGAGGTGCTTAAGCTGGAGGTGGCCGAAGCCGGCTCGGCCTGGCGTTGCCCCGCGCAGGCACGCAGCCTTCCAGGCGGGGCGTCTCCTGCAGCTCACCCCACTGAAGAAACCCCACGGTGCTCCTCCGCTGCATGCCCCTCCCCTTCTATTCCTCGAGAGTCCGGGGGAAACAGTGTCGTGACCCTGGACTGGCCATGGCTTGATAGGTGGGAGAAATTGCGTCGCAGAGGCTATAAAAGTCTCAATCTTGTTTTTCCAGTTAAGCCCGGTCTTCGCCTACTTACTCTTTTCTCTCCCTTCTTTCTCATCCGCCTTCAATTCCTCCCCAAAAGTCATTTTCCCCTTTTGTCAGAACTGCCGTCTGCCCCTCTGGAAACCCAATCGCCATCATGACCGACATCACCATCACGGGGTGGCAGACACGCGATGTGCGCTTTCCCACCTCTTTGGACAAGACTGGCTCCGACGCCATGAACGCTGCTGGTGACTACTCTGCCGCCTACTGCATTCTCGAGACGGATTCTAAGTACTCCGGCCATGGCATGGTATGTTAGCCCGTGTTTTTTGATCAAGGAGTATAATCGCTCATACATGATTACAAACAGACCTTCACCATCGGCCGAGGAAATGACATTGTATGCAAGGCGATCGATTATCTTGTTGACAGAATCAAGGGAAAGAAGCTGTCGGAACTCGTCTCCAACTGGGGTCAAACGTGGAGATACCTTGTCAACGACAGCCAACTGAGATGGATTGGCCCTGAGAAGGGTGTCATCCACCTCGCCCTTGGCTCCGTTGTCAACGCCATATGGGATCTCTGGGCCAAGGTCCTCGGCAAGCCTGTCTGGCGCATCGTCGCTGACATGACTCCTGAGGAGTTCGTCAGCTGCATTGACTTCCGCTACATCACCGACGCCATCACGCCCGAGGAGGCCATCCAGCTTCTCAAGGAGCAGGAGCCAACTAAAGTCCAGCGCATCAAGGACGCCGAGAACAGCCGCGCCGTCCCTGCCTACACCACCAGTGCCGGGTGGCTTGGTTACGGCGAAGACAAGATGAAGGGCCTGCTGCAGGAGACTCTGGTCAAAGGGTACCGCCACTTCAAGCTCAAGGTCGGCAGCAACCTCGATCAGGACAAGAGACGTCTTGGAATTGCCCGTGAAGTCATCGGTTACGACAGCGGTAACATTCTCATGGTCGACGCCAACCAAGTCTGGTCTGTGCCTGAGGCCATTGATTACATGAAGCAGCTTAAGCAATTCAAGCCTTGGTTCATCGAGGAGCCCACCTCCCCCGACGACATCCTCGGCCACAAGGCCATTCGTGAGGCCCTGAAGCCCTACGGCATTGGCGTTGCCACCGGTGAGATGTGCCAGAACCGCGTTATCTTCAAGCAACTTCTCATGTCTGGTGCCATCGATATTTGCCAGATCGACGCCTGCCGCATGGGTGGTGTCAACGAGGTCCTCGCCGTCCTTCTGATGGCCAAGAAGTTCAACGTCCCCATCGTCCCTCACTCCGGCGGTGTCGGTCTTCCTGAGTACACTCAACACCTCAGCACCATCGACTACGTCGTTGTCAGCGGCAAGCTCTCTGTCCTCGAGTACGTCGACCATCTGCACGAGCACTTCCTCAACCCTTCCGTCATCAAGGATGGATACTACCAAACCCCCACGGAGCCCGGCTACAGTGTCGAGATGAAGGCCGACAGCATGGACAAGTTCAGCTATCCCGGTCAGCCCGGCGTCAGCTGGTGGACCAGCCACGAGGCCAAGCCCATCATTGAGGGAGAGAAGATCTAAAAAGAGTCCTTCACAGACTGTTGTTGTTGTGAAAGCAAGGGTTCAAGTGAGAGACAACCGCTTGTCCGCAGGGAAACGATGGCATCCTGTAGGTCCGGCACTCGCCAGCCATCCTCGGTAACGGAACTATAAGGAAAAGAAGGGGTCTAGCCTCGAAGGCTGGTGCGCAGGGCAACGACGGTATACTGCATAGCCAGCATAGCCAGGAACACTGGCTATGCCTACGCGTGGGTTAAGGAACTTGCATTACCCAGGCAAACACTCGGGGGTTTGGAGAACAGAGCCATTCCGCAGGGCAATGACGGCATCCTGTGTGGCACAAGTACGACTTCTTGTGACCGTCCCTTATAAGCGATTGTTATTTACGATTACCAAGACGTTGGGGTCTGGCTGAAAGAGCCATTCCGCAAGGCAACGATGGCATCTTGTATAGTGTGGGCACAGAAGCTCGATATCCCGTCATGATAGATGACATCATGAGGAAGAACTCATGCATCCGAGTTTTGTCTCTGTCAAGCCAAGTGAATGGATATTCCGCCACCTGACCTAGATACGTAAAGATTTTAGCCAGAGAGCATACGTACGAACATGACGGCCGGCGAGCAAAGTCCTATTTAAAGGAGGGCTATACAGGTTTCTTTTATGTTTTCACCTCCCTCTCTTTCTGTTGGACCAGAGGCCATAAAAATAACCAGCTCAGCAAGGCTAAGAATGAGATGGGAGGGTGAAGTAGAAAATACCTGAGCAGATCTAACGTGAGATAAGTAGCTACCTGAGTAAGTAGGCGTTTCTGAAAATCCACAGGTGCCATAGACTTGGTTGGCACCGCCACCATTCAGCCACACTTGGAAGGCATTTCTATGTGGCTCAAAACCGACAGGCCCCGGAAATTTGCTGCAATGAAGGAAGGATGGCCTGAGGAGACGTTTCAAAACGCAACAACGGAGCGGCAGAAAACCCCCCTTCTGCCCACAGCGCATGTCGCACGACAAAACACGGCCGGGGTTTATTGGAGTCTAAGCTCGGGTCAGAGAGAAGAGGCAGAGAGAACCGGAAACAACGGAGGGTATTCAATAGCAGACTGTTGCATGCCAGTGATCACCGATTCTTTTCCGAGCTTGACATACATACAGCCTCAGGTAAGGTAGGTCTCCAGCAGTCTCCATTCTCGTACTGTATACTATCCTTGCCACCCACGGGTTGGTCCCTGAGCTATTCCGTCGAAGTCGAAGCTCGACCCCGGACGCTCATCCTCCACGTCCAAACCCATATCTGTTCTGTACTCCCGTTCGACATCCATAGTCACCTTGCCTCACTTTATCTCACCTCATCTCATTAGTTTTAACCCGGTATCGCCAATCACCGGGGACAATGCTACCAAAAGCAAAGATCGAAAAGTCCGATACCTCCGAGGCGTTCACTCCAGAGAGGTTCGAGAAGGAGCTCAAGAACCTAGCAGCAAAGGCCAAGGGTGAGACTAGGGGCAAATTCTTCAAGCAACAAGCGTCGATATATATCAAAACCGCCATCCTGCTTAGTCTCGCCGCCATCTACAGCAATGTCTCCCAGCTAGCCCTCTCGCCCGTTTATGGCTCGATTCCGTCGTCGATTCATCACGCGAAACTCGTCATGGTGGCTTGCTTCTTTGGCTGGTCAGGCAATGTCTTCCTGAACCGCTCACTGCCTTTCAAGACGGCCAGCCTGCTGCCCGTCATCGCTCTCTGGGTTCCCGCAATCCAGTTCTGCCTCTACAAAACAAGCGGAACTCTCACCGCGAATTGGGGACCCCTGGCCACCGAGGCTGTCACATTGCTCCCCTTGGTCCTGATTTCCGTCAGCTGCATTGCGACCGAGCTGGAAAAGGCGAATCTATCAAAGCTGCCCAAGTTCCTTGCCGATGCTGGCCCCGGCCTTGGATCCTGGGGATTCTTCAAGTTCATGGAGAAGCTTTCCGGAGACTACCTGCAGGCATATGTCGGAAAGTCATTCTTTCAGACTAGGATCGGTCTTGAGGCGCTCTTGGCCGCCGCTTACTCCATCTACGCTCCTTCCAAGCTACTCCTGTTCGCCATTCCTGCACTTCTCCACACGGCTGTGCTCAACACGCATGCAATCACTCCCATGGCCACTGCATCGCTCAACAGCACTTTGCTGGCAGATAACTGGTTCCTGTTGGACCGCAAGGAGTCCGTCACTGGTTACGTATCCGTGCTCGAAAGTATTAAACACGGTTACCGCGTATTGAGATGTGACCATTCCCTGCTTGGTGGAGAATGGGTCAATCACAAAGGACCTATCGTCGCGGAACCCATATACGGGGTGTTTGTGATGCTGGAAGCTGTTCGCCTAGTCAAAACCAAGGACCCCGTGCCCGACAGCGAGGCTAAGGCCCTCAACATGTGAGCGATGAAGCCCATGACCTACAAAATGACCATAATATACTGAACTGGAAATAGCGGCCTTGGTATTGGTACCACTCCCGGTGCTCTGATTGCTCACGGCATCGACACAACCATTGTTGAGATTGACCCGGTCGTGCACGAGTTTGCCTCCAAGTACTTTGATCTGCCATCAAACCACACTCCTGTCATCGCAGATGCCGTGAGCTACACAGCCAAACTCGTCGACGACCCCAGTGCCAGATACGATTACATCGTTCACGACGTCTTCACCGGAGGCGCCGAGCCTGTTCCTCTCTTCACTCTCGAGTTTCTGCAAGGACTGAACTCACTCCTCAAGCCCGAAGGCGTCATTGCTGTTGTAAGTCCGTTTCCCGTGGTGAAGGAGGACGTCATTCGCTGAAAAACTTCAGAACTACGCCGGAGACTTCCTCCACCCGGCGCCCAAGCTCGTGGTCGATACCATCAAAGAAGTCTTCCCGTCTTGCCGCATCTTCCGCGAGTCGGAGCACCCAAGCAAGAAGAAGATCGAGGAGGAGGGCCAGGATTTCACCAACATGGTCATCTTCTGCAAGAAGACCAGCGGCAAGCTCTTCTTCAGAAAACCTACCGAAGAGGACTTCCTGCAGAGCCGCACTCGCAAAGTGTTTCTGCAGCCCCGGCACGAGGTTCTCAGCAAGCACTTCCTGGATGGCGATTTCGGTCTTCTGAGAAACAATGCTACTGAGCAATTGACCAAGTGGCACGAGAAGAGCGCTTTGGGGCACTGGGAGGTTATGCGTTGGGTACTGCCTTCTAACATTTGGGAAGAGTGGTGATTGGGAAATTTCCCGCTCCTTGGCGAAAAGTTAAGAGGACGATTCATAAAAGGACATATCAGGCGGTACATACTCCAGCACTTGTAATTATATCTTGACCATAACACGAAGGCTTCAAGAGCCAATGCATTTTCGCGCGACAAGAATAGAAATCAAAAATTCACAACATGAGCCCTTCAGCTTTCGCTCTAATGATGACAGTGTAGGAGTATATTCAACATCAACATCGACCTCAACCCTCAACCTCAACCATTTACCACACAGAACTTCTTCCCTCTCTCACATCATTTCATCGGCATCCTTGGCTGCGACCTTCGATGCCGCCGTAATAGCATGCTCTCGGGCGTCTCGATTCGAGTCCTTGACGTAGTCCGTTACATATGAGGGGACACCAGCGACGTTGTACGGTCCCAAAACAGGGGCCCCAAGAGTCCGGTACCGGGATAACACCAGTACAGACTTTATCGGCCACCTCGAAGTTCTCCTTGTCATGTTTCTCGTCTGCTGGGGGGCCATGTCTCGTTTTAGCGCTGCCAGTCGCAATCGTTACCTTGAGCACGCTGGTGGATGATAACTCAGCCTTGTTAGGTGGGACTCTAGTGTTGGACCAGCACCCGGGGACGACGCCGTTCGTTATGAGCTCCATGGCATACAGCCGTTCAGCGGGATCCTCGACAACGACGGCATGGCCAAAGAGCACGGCGGAGCGGTAGTTATAGCTGTGCGCATTTGGGGCCAGAGCCATCACCAGACCTTCGACATGGCTGGCAGCGGCGCAGACGGGTAGGCCGGTGGACGAGCCGTTTTTGGCCTCGCGCGAGGTGTCCATGGGGCGTGAGGATACATAGCCGTGAATGTATAGGTCTAGGACATGACCCTCGTTCGCGGATGGGCGGGCGAAGCAACCCATCTGACCGAGCATGGGCAGAATGATTGGGAAGGGGGTGTCGGGGACATTGAACGAGACATGCAAGATCGGGCTGGTGTTGATGATGTGGTGAATTGTAGAGAGGGCGTAGCTTGCTTTCCGATGTCGATAGAACGTATAGACATGATGACTTGCAGTCGAGGTTTTACCTCGAGGGCTGTACCGCCTGACAGTGCCACGAGGCTGCCTCGGGTACTCGAGTTCAACATGCGGCATGTTTACGATATAGTTAATTCAGACAAAGTGATCGACGACGTTTTATCTCAAGCTGCTTCAGTTTCTGATGGAACAACCCACCCTCTGCTCCCTATATTAACCATCGAACGTGCATGCCGTAGACCGTGTATTGCGATGTGATGATTGCGCACCTCCCGATACGCCCATTATGCCAGGCGGCCTTTGACTCATTGGGTGAATTGGGGCTTGTGGGGGCGGGAACTAGCTTCCACGTCGGATCCGGCGCAGAACGCCAAGCCGAATGCAGCAGGTCCAGGCACCTACTCTACTATGTTTGCTGTTCCTGTTCATCCCGTTTCACCCACCCTCTTGAGTACTCTGCGTTGGCGGCTGTTAGGTTGTTCCGGCCCACTTCGGAGGTAAGTCTGGTACCGCAGGACGCCCATATCGAAAGTAAACTACCTCACGCAACGCAGACTGGCGAATTGGAGAAGATTAAGACGTTAAAAGAACGGCTCAGCCAAAACCTTGAGTGGCTGCCAATCGCCAAGTCTGTATCAGTTGCAACCTAGGCGGGGTAATGACGACGCCGATCAAGTCTGGCGTTCAAACACGCCATCGCATGGATGAGTTTGACGCGGCAACGAAGGAGGCAGCCATCAAGCACGACTAGGCTTGTCATATATCCTGCCTTTCCTTTACGTATGTATGGGCGATCGTAGAAGATGCTACAGGCTAACACAATGAAGTGCTTTGAAGTAGGTATTGTGTGGGGCGTGGCGAGGTCGCGACTACTGCGAAGTATTTGGAAAGGGATAAGCCTAGGCAAACACGACGAGGACAGGGAAACACGAGAGTAACAGGCTCTGCGTGGAAGAGTAGAAAAAAAACAAAACGAAACACGCCAATCACAGACCAGTCTTCTGGTCGGATTCGGTAGCAGCCGAAACGCAGAGCCAACGGCGCGGCCAAAGCTTGTTCGATTAGCGTTTGGGGGTGCCTAGTGGTGCCTTACCGCCGCTTCCTCTACCGCGCACGGTATCTGGTACCTGAGGTGCAAGTCCATATCATGGGGCAAGTACCTTAGAACACCGCACGCACAGAGGTCCGGCCATCTTTGCGCAACAATTGAAATAAGGTGAGCTAATGTAAGGTAAGTTAAGGTAAGACACCTCATGTCAAATCGTCACCAACCATCTGTGCCCTACAGTATGTAAGTGACTTAGACTTAAATACTGCATATAGCAGACCTCGGGTTTAGGCCCTTTTTCGCAGGTCCACGGCTCGCGCCCTTCGGCCGTCATCGTCACAGGGAAACAAACCCTCTCCTAGAAGTTGCAAAGAACTTCGCAGCAGCCCCTGAAGAATCTCAGGAACGCATAACTACCTTACCTGGTAATACTTCCCAGTAACTATTATGATCTTTTTTTTTTTTTTCCCCTTTCCGGAATTCTGCCTTGCCATGCCTTGCCTTGCCTCCTCGCCTTGACTTGCATCCCCTTTTCTTCCCAATCCTCGGAACATGGTTGCTTGTCTTGACTTTTCCCATTTTAGCCCTTTTATTTTCAGTCCAAGCTGATGCAGGTTTCCCCTGGCGCTGCCAGCTTCTTCCCTGTGACTATGTTGCTGACCATGCAGTACTTGCCTTTGCCCAGTGCACGTACGGACGCTCAACTATGTCTTGTCACGACTTCCGCCGGACTCCTCGCTCGGGACCCTCGCTACCGGTAGTGCCTTGCGGCGACGGCGAAGGCGACATCTGGCCCTTGTCTTTAGGTTGAGGTTGCGGTTGAGGTTGAGAGGGTCGACTTTGGAGTCCGCATGGTGTAACCACATGTCACTCCCTCAGATCGAGGATCCTTATGGCGAACTTGATCGCTTCAGAAAAAGAAGGGCGTTCGAAGTTATGTTTCTGCAGTCACGCGACGAAGCGTTACTTTACCGATGATGCATCTTTGAACTTCGCATCGTTGCGGAGGCGCAAACTGTCATCTTCGGTATTCATACAAGAGACGGTACAATTGGTCGAACTTGTTCATGTTTGGGCCATTTCCTGAGTCTCAATAAGCACTCACGAGTCCTCATTCATTCTTCGCCACAAGGGACCCGATCCCCAGCCCTAAGTCAATGTTGAGGCCGAATCATCCATACGTGTTCTGGATGATGACGACTTGTACGTTACCTGCTACGTATGGATCAGACTACTGTCCTCATAATCGATATCTACGTCTACGCTCTTTCTAAAGCTTGTGCGTGCTGAACTCGGACAAGGTCTCCGCTGAGCGTGGATTTGAGCTGCGAAGACAAGTAGACAGGCGAAAGAAAAGGAGCGAAAGGCACTAGAAGAAAGGGCCCCGATGGTTCGACATCGACCTCTGGCCGGCCCTCGACCCCCTCCATCCCGAACATCGTAGGTTTCGTCGCTGAAACAGAGTCGACGCACGCCACGGCGTTCTGGTGGATAGACAAGGCTCACACCCCTGTCAGCCCTGCCCACGGCCCAATCAAGCCCCCTGACCACTGCCGGCATGAACGACGTATCGCGAGATCTCACACAACACCCTGCCCTCGTCTGGTTTGAAGATCCTCTTGTCCTTTTTTTTTTTTTTTTTTTCCTTCAGCTTCCTAATTTTTGCTAACGTCTTCCCCTCCAATGGCACTGGACGTCTGCCCCTCTCTTGCTTCTGCTGTCATGCATCTTCCTTGAATGGCTCCCTTCGCTTTCGGCTGACGACCCAGTGGTAGCTCTATACTTATATTTATCTCTTTTCGGTCGCGTGCTGCTACTTCTACTGGCTTCCGTGGTAGATTCTCCAGTAGGGTCACATTTGGCCGGAAACCCTGAGAAAGAAGGGCAGGTACAGACGTCTCTCTATTCGCCATGCCCTTGATACGTCGCGTCTTGTAGAAGTCTCCATTCCGCTTGTCGATACCAGCGCGGCAACCCACACACAGACACAGATCCAGACCCAGACCCAGAACACAGACGCAAACGAGCGAGCGAGCAAGCGAGCCTACCTTCGCACAGCCTGCACACACCCCAGTTGTCGTCTTGTCGTCTGTCGGCTACTCTATACTGCAGTTTGCCCCCCTCTTTGTCTGTGTCCTCCGTCTAACACTCCTCTTTCTTGTGTCCACAACAACTCTCTGTGAGAACGGCTGGCGCCAGCTAGCTTTACTGCGCTTTAACTCCGTTCAACTCTGTTCAGCTCTCCTTCGTTCAACGCTCCTTCATACTATTTGTTTGCCACCTCGTGGGGCGTCCAGCCGAACATGTTCACTTCTGGTTCATCATAGGATGTTACCGTACTTCGACAGCAATCCCATCATGATTTGTCTGCTTTGCTAGATCTTACTTCTTACACTTCCCCATTGACTGGGTTTCCGATTACATCCCGGCCGGCCCGCGGCGCCGAAGATACACGACGAAATGTTCATTCCAGGAATTGTCCAGGCCCTGATTGCGGCCCTTACCTTGTCAGTCGCCCTTCACCGCCCTCCGTGAAGTCGGAGAATGAGAATAGGATATTCGTGGATACATTAAGCGCCAGAAAGAGAGAGAGGAACTACACGGAATGCGAGAAATCAAGGCTAACCCGCAGTGAATAGTGGCATCGTCCTCAACGCCGCGTCCGCTGCCGTGTTTCTTTTCGCAAAGGGCCACGGCTCAAAAATCTTTCGGGACGGCCTGAGGCTGGTCCTCATCACATTCCTTGCCTCAATAGCCCTGTGGGCTCAAATCGACTTCGCTGCCCTCACTATCGATCCCACTGCCACCTCGGGGTGTCAAGTCGCCGTAATATTTACTATCATTTTCGATCAGTTGGCCCGCTTCTCCATCGAACAATATCTACTATGGGCCATCAATTCAAATGCCAAAACGCCTTTCGGCACCATGATTCCACAGGCTGTCATCGCAACCCGCTTCATTCTGGGTGCCGTCTTCGTCGGCTTCCAAAAACCCCAGATTGCTACCGTCTGCATCTCCAAGACTGATGTCCTGCCAATCGGAGTCGTCATCATTATCACGGATTTCCTCATCATTGGCATGCTCGCCTTCAGGGCGAAGTCACTCGGTCTCATCGCCGAACTCAAGCGTGGTCAGGCTAGTGCTCAAGGTAGTAGGGCCGTGTTGTGGACCATGGCTGGATTCGCTGTGTGGACAGCGGTAAGTGAAGATTCCTGCGATTCAGAAATTTCGGGGTTCTGACCACAGATTCCCACGGCAGGGAAGCATCCCTATGCTACTAGGTGCCGAGTCCATCGAGTTGATATTCAGAACTGCCCTTCCGGCGACTGCTCTGTCGCTGCTTGTTGGTATGTGAAAGCCGCCCTAACTTTTTCGAAGTGCTGTCGCTCATAGGTCTAGGAATCATCACCGGCTTTTCTGAATCTCTGCTCCCCCCCCGTCGGCGTCAAGCCACTCATCCTGATGCTCAGTCACCGCGGAACATTAGCTCAAGCAGAGACATTGGTTCCTCCGATTCCGACTACCCACCGACACGATACGAGGACCTCAAGGCCGGCACCATTACCACCGTGTCGACCTTCAACCAGCCTCGAGATGCTCCCCGCCCCGACGGTCCGACTGGTCCTGGTGGTGCTCTGCCCGTCATCATGGGTTCTGTTCCCGGCCAAGCTACGATAGGAGTAGGTGGAGTTCCAGTCCAGGGACAATTATTCCCTCCCATCCGCGCACAGACGGCACCGGTGAGGGAGAGTAAGCGAATCGAGCTCAAACAGCCCAATAAGCAGTATAAGAGGAGCATATTTGATAGGGGTCCTGGTGCGAATATCAAGCACGCCATCTCGAATCCAATTCTTCAGGAGAGCGGAGAGCGAAACCCTCTGAATAAGATTGTCACCATCGATTTGGCTACTGCCGCACAGAATGAAAGGGAGAGGAGAGACAACCACATGGCGACGATGCAGAGATCGCCCAGCCTGATTGCGCAGCGTCCAGCTCCTCAGCCTCCCGCCATTACACCTGAGGAAGCCCTCAAGCGAGCACAGAGCATGAAGAGGAAGGAAATCGGACCGGCGTCTTCCCCTGCGGAGCCACAACCTTTGAAATCCGCCAGGCTGATGTCGAATCCTCCGGCAACGACTTCTTCTGCTCAATTGTCACCAGGGGTCGAGGAGCTTCGTCGAAGGTCGCCTCGAGGGTCGCCTCGTCAGACGCCTGAACTTGTAAAACATAGGGAAGAAGAGTCCAGACCAGTCACGCCTCCGAGACAACTGACAGCACCCCCGACCTCTATATCTCCGCCTCGTCCACCACGACCTGAGCGACCTTTGAGCCCTTTTGAAACCATGGAGAGACCAGGAAGTCCAAGAACGGTCGACCGGTCTATGAGCCAGAAGACCACAACGATTGACAGGTCAGCAAGCCAGAAGTCAACGGCGACCACGATGACGACCGCCATGTCACCGCCGACTGCCCTTGTGCCTCCACCCCCACCTAGGAGTGCTGCTCGGTTGACTTCGCCAACTAAGAAGCCTGATCTCCCTTCGAAATGGCGTATCCAGTCCGCCGTTGACCCAGCCATCCGACCATCCAGGAACAAACCGCTATCCCTAAAGAACGCGGGCGGATCCGCTGGTTCCGGTTTGCAGCGGCTGCCAACGACAACGGGGCTGCCATCAAACCCTAGAGCCATGACGATGAGGCCTCTTGCCAAAGAGGATGCTCCGAAAGAACAAACGGTCATGTTTGTGAAAAACATCCAGTACAACGACCCAACAGCAGTTCAAAATATCATTCAAGGGGCCGTCAATCAAGCTGCGAAGACACCTCTCGGTTTCCAGCCTCCGAGATCCGTGCTTAAGTCATCAGGACCTATTGTTCATCGACCGCGACCAATCCCTCGACAACAGGGCAAAGACCGACCGATATTCCCCGCTGAAGATACTCCGAACCACAAGAGGAGCAAATCTGGTGGCTCAATCATTAGCAGGAAGTCGATCTTGTTGTCGAACCCAGGAAGCCCTACTCAACTCCCGCCTTTGCCGCCGCCACCCAAAAGCGCCGGCGCTCATGTGAGGCCGTTGCCGAATGACACGAAAAGCATGACCTTCGATGAGAAGATGAACATTTTCTTCCCCAGACCCAGTGGTTTTGACGGAGACTCACGGCCCACGGAGACGATTCCTGAGATGCCCGTTCTACCCGCGGCTTACAAGCCTGAGACCAGCGCATTTGTTGAAGAAAGAGGAGGTTGGGATAGAGACAACAGCCGTGTACTATCCAAGCAGTCATCTGATCGTTCGACCAAGACCTCAGTTCGAACCCAGAGTATCTTGGATATCGACGGGCCGCAGCGTCCTTTGAACTACCCCAGGAACACATCGAAGTTCAGTGTCGACACTTCTGTCATCAGTGGCAGGGAGCACGAATTTTGGATTCCCGACATGCCCGTTGACGATCGCACCCAAGGAAAGTCGTATGACGGAGCCAAGCGCCAATCTTCACCAGTTCTTCCTGTTCGAAACCCCAGCCTTTCGGAATTCAGTGAGGCCCGGTCTCACGATGAGGTTGCCACGACAAAGTGGGGACCTATTCATTCACCTGTGGCCGCAGTCAACATCCAGGAGGTCACTCACATGCAGAAGCCCACTTGGGTTCAGCCGCGCGACGTGTCGATGATCAGCCACAGTGACGGCAAGGAGGTTATCGACATCATGTTGGACGCATCTGTGGAACATGAGAGAGACTTCGTTCCTTCAGTACACGAGGGGCCTGCCGACCTTCCTGACGTGAGCGTTGCCAACCGCGGCGCCCGCTGGCATCGCCGCGTTGGTGATGCGTGCGCAACCTTTTCTGAGCGTGATGAGAAGGTCAACTTTCGCCGCATGCCGCCGCCCCGTGCCCTTCAACTCAAGTCGCCTGTCAAGAAGAACAACGCCGTTGTATTGCAGGTCGCAGAGCCGTCTCCGCTTGAGTCACCGCAACACGCCTATGAAGTGATCCAAGCGCAGCTCAAGAAATTGGAGGAGCCCAACCGGGACTCGTATGAGAGCCAGGGACGGAGAATTCGTCTTCTCGAGTCGCTCGAGGCTGAAATGGGACAACAAGAAAATCAGTGGCATGGCATGCAGCATGGGCTTAGTCGTGATTCAATGTCTACTGCCGGGACAACCTCCGTTCGCAACTCGCAGCAAGAACCTTCGAACGCCAGTTCGCATTTAAGGGATTCCTCCCTGCATTCCAACATTGCAATCGACCGTCGTGCATCCCGTCGCGCTCGGATGCAGAGCGGCAGCAGTATCAACAAGCCGTCTTACGAAGACCTCAGAAGCGCCTCATCCAGTTCGTCGGACAACAACCGCACTAGCCTCTGGCAACAGCGACTTGCTGATGCCCAGATGGAATACGTGGAGAATGCAACTGAACTATTGGCAAAGCGAAACCTCAACTTCTTGTCTATCTCAAAGGCGCAGCTGAGTGCTCAGTTGGGCAGCCCTACCCCACCGGACACCGATGAGTCCGAGGGCGTCGACGCTCAGATTTTCGCGACGCTCAGGCCGAAGGAGCGAGCTACACCGGAAGGCGATCTGTGGGTATCGACCTCGCCAATTCAACCTGAGCGCGAACCGGCTTTTCTCTGGACCCCGGCACACGATGTCGCGAACAAGACCTCCCAAAGCGGAGTTGGCGTGGTGCTTCCCGGCCTGGGTGTTCGTCCCGCTGCGCGCAAGATCGTCGAGCCCCTGGTCATCGAGAGTTCCCAGCTTTGGCAACCAGATCCCACGGCTGTTAAAAGACTGCGCAACTCCATCTCAGAGTTATGGCGAACCTCTGTTGTCGCTGAACCACCTAGTCCAGCGCGTCCTGTGACACAACGACCACCCAGGCGAAGCAAGCGCATCACCGCTCTCCCCGACATTCTTGAGAATCCGGAGCCATTGCCCGACAAGCGTGGCACCCTGGGCATCTTCCAGTTTCCTTGGGGTGAGAGATCAGACACCGCAACTGTCCAGCCGCGACCTAGCCATATGTTCATGGCCATACCCGGCACCATGTCGACCGGCGGCCCCGCGGTCCGCGCCGCTCTGGAGGCTCGCGCGCAGCAACTCGAGGCTCAAGAGTACTCTTCATCCTTCTTCGACAACTACGACGAGGAGGAGGAGGGTGACGAGGAGGTGTCAGACGTTAACGAGGACGATGAGAGTGACGACGGCTTCGATGAGACGACGCTTTGGGAGATTGCCAGCCTCTTGCAGTCTGATCAAGTGCCCTCCAAGAACAGCCTTCTCCCCCAGCCTGCGTACTACCGCCATGAGTCTATGATCGATGAGGAGTGCGTGTCTCAAAGGTCGTCGGAGTATCCCTCTGATGATGAGAAGATAGTGGAGGGTGAGGACGACACAAAGCACGATTCTCTAGTCATGAGTACCGCTGCCGAAGAACTTCCGTCGCCGAAATTATCCTCTCTTCTCTGGACCGGCAAGCCCAAGCGCTTTGTTAGCGTCCGCCTCCCACCGGGACTCCAGCAGCCTGATGCGCGTACATGGGCAAGCTATATGAATACGAAGGCTACCCCCCGTGTCCAGGCTCAACGTCCCGAGCCTGCAATTATTCACAGTACTTCACTCTGGAGCGCGCCCGCGAAGACCGCCGCATCAAAGTCAAACGGCCTGCTCTGGAGCCAACCGCCGCAACGATCTGGGAAGGCGAAGACTGAGACGAAAACGGCGGCCATGAAGACCATGTGGACTGCTCCAGTCAAGATCGCCGCGAAGGAGTCCGAGGGGCTTTTCGACCCCAGTCATCAGCGCATTACTCTTATGACAACATCCGCTTCCCCAGTTGGCCTGAGCATGTTTTCGACAGCTCGTGGTACTGTTGAAGCTCTGCCTGTTCTGACCTCAAGAAAACTGTGGACTAAATCGAAGACGCCAACCAAGACGCTGTGGGCTGCACCGATCGTCAGTGTCGAGTCAGCAACAACCCAGAGTCTCTTCGATGCCAGTCGCAAGTGGGTTGCCTCTAGAACAACGTCTGCTGAGCCGGTTGGCCTTCAGATGTCTTCGACAGCACGTACGATCGAGGAGGCACTCCCCACTCTCACATCTACTGGCTTGTGGGTACCAGCTCCCGTTACTTCCGAAACTCAAGATTGGATCTCCACTGTTTCCGCCAACACCTCCGGCCACTCAACACCCACACTCGACAGTGCGTCGACCAGATCTATTGCGACAGAAGTCGCCTCGGATTTCGAACCGCTTCCCGACGTCGTCGTCAAACAACCAACCTGGTGGGAAAGCGACGTGCCTCGGGAGCGTTTCCAGCGGACCAAGGCAAGCTCTGCGGACTGGGCAGCTGCTCTAAATGAGGCCATCACCGCGAAGGCGAGTCCGTCGTTTCATCTTGTCCGCAACGCCGCTACTCCAGACCAATGGTCGGATGCCCTGCACGAGGCCACCATGGCTGCCAGGTACATTCCTGAGCCTACTGTTCTGGAGGTTCCGGAGGTTCCGGAGGAACAGTTCTTTGAGCAGCCCGATTTTGAGCAGCAGCAGCAGTATAATGAGGAATGTCGACTCGAGGAAGTGCCGTACTACGAGCAACAACAGTTTAATCAACAGGGGTTTGATCAGCAGGAGTTCGAAAGGCAAGAGTATGAGCGCTATTTGACCGAACAGCGCCTCTTCGAACAGCAGATGTACAATCAAAGATTACTCGAGCAGCAAATGTACCAGCAACAGCAGTACTACCGCCAACAGCAGTACGAGACTCCGTACGGTGCTCATTACGAGCCCCGTTACAATGAGCCCCATTACGAACCGCAATACGATCAGCCCGTTGAGCCCCAGTTAGAGCAGCAGGACGAGTCTCCGCCAGCGCTTCTTCAACCGACGCTTTACGCGGAGCCAGCCCATGAAACGTACTCCGAGCTTGAATCGCAAATGTTCGAGCTCGAACAGCCCTCCGTGCCCACACGCACGAAGTCTCCCCTGTGGTCCGCTCCTGAGATGATCGTTTCCGAAGAAACCGGAGCCATGTGGCTGCTGCCGTCGCCCCGGCCTCTCCGCCACTCTCACAACACCGCGCCTCTGACACCTGAAGATTCAGAATCCAGCCGACTCCGCCTCAAGCGGTCCAAAACCCCGCTTTCCCCTTCGACAGTCGTCAGCTTTGAGGGCCAGGGCTTGTGGATGTCTCTTTCCGCACCAACATCGCCGGGCTTCGCCATGTGGACCGCACCCATGGTGAACACTCCCGTGGATACGGGCATCATGTGGATTCCTCCCACAAAGCCGGCACGCCACTCCTACGGCACGGCTCCGTTGGCGCCCGAGGACACCGAGTCTCGCAAACTGCGCCTCAAGCGTTCGAAGACGCAGTCCGCCACCGAACTTGTCAACTTCAACGGGGATAACATGTGGGACAACCTCTACGGCGCTGAGCTGTGCCGCGTTGCACCCATAGGCGGTGGTCGGAACTGGATCGACGGCGAGATCCTTCCGTAATTCAGCATCCGTACAACACGCACGACGTACGGAAAGGGCACCTTTTTTGTATGCTATCCGGTATTGGAGTAACGAGCAAGGGAGATTCTAAACGGACGCTGTTGTGACGTGATTATGTACAAGAGGCCTTGCTGAAGAAAATGGTGAACCGGGATTTGAAAGTGAGAGATACAGCGGGCAGCGTTTTTTTTTTTTTTTTGGGGGGGGGGGGGGGCTTTATGTAAATTTGGGTTGATTTT
>JAOQIF010000907.1:0-34922 GCA_026260285.1 Colletotrichum sansevieriae | reverse complement strand
AAGGCTTAAGAAGCTAATAGAGGTTTGCTAAAGAATAGCTAAGACCTAGCGATATATAACTAAGGTATAAGCTAAGAATGCGAATATTAGAAGAAAAGCGTAATTATATTATATTAGAGATGTTATAGGACTCTTAATAAAGAACTTCTATTTTATAAAAGGTTAGCGAAAGCTCGCCCTAAGATTTATTCCTATACTAGTTATAGAAGTTATAAGCCCTAACGCCTATAGAGTATAACTCCTGGAGAAGTATAGCAGAGCGTATAATATCTTCTCTATTACTCTACTTAAGCTATAATATAGCTAAAAGCTTGCTAAGGGGCAGCTCCTAGACCTTAAAGAAGACCCTGAGGAATAGGAAGTCGAGGATATTATATTATAGAGGGAAGCGCTAATAGGCCCCCTATATTTAGTTAAGTAGAAAGGCTAGCTAGTAGAATATAATACCTAGGAGCCTGAAGAATACTTAGCGAACGCTTTGCAAATCCTAGCTAGATTTAAGAAATAGTAGCATAAGTTATATTATAAGTAGGATAACGAGTAGTATAGATTAATAAGAAAAGTTAATTAACTATAAGACGGCTAAAACGCTAAAGAGAAGACCCCCCCTATAAAGAATAACGCAAACCCTATAGGTATCTAACCCTTATACTACTATAGAAGTCTACTACACTCTCGCTAAAGTTCCGCTAGCACTACTACTCCTTATTATTATTATTACCCTCGTTATTATTATTATTATCCTCGCTCTCCTCCTTAGAGCTCTCGCTAGTAGTACTACTATTACTATTCTAATTATCGCTCTCTATAGCTTTATTAAAGTTGCTATCCTTTATAGCGGAGGACTCGTCCTCCTCGCTATTATAAACCTAGTACTGCTAAGCTGCTACTAAGGTATTACTAGCCTTCTTCTAAGAATTTGGTTAAAGCGCGGGATTACTACTAATAACTTTAAAGATAGTAATAAGAGCTTAGTAGTAAGTATTGCGAAGCATATAGGAACCTTAGACCTTCGAAGGCTCCTATAGAGGAAGCGCGGATATATAGGTATTGCTCTTCGAAAGCTATATTATTAGGATATTAGTAAGCTTATTAAGAAAGGTAGCTTACTTAAAGATATAGGTCTTATTATATAAGTAAGTAGGGAGAGTATTATCGAGCTATACTATGATCTCTTTAACTAGAACCTTATCCTTAGCCTAACGAGCTGCTTATAAATATATATTAGACTAATAAAAGGGCGAGACTAACTATAAGGTAAAACCTACCTTAAGCGAAACCTATAGATATACCTAGATATGCGAAGCTATATTCTCCTCGATACCTATAGTAAGGAGCTGGTTCTTATAGTTCTTAGAACTAGGCTTAAAACTAGCGGGGTTTACTAACTAGTTATAGAGGTATTAGAGAAGCTCCTGCCCCTGCTCTATAGCTGCGAAGATATAGAAGATCTCGCGCTATTAATATTAGCTAGTAGCGATTATATAGATATAACGCTTAACCTAGTTCTAATAGAAACGAGTAGTACTAATAAGATAAATAGGAATCTAGAAATAGGAAAAGTTAGCCCGTACCTCTACTAAATAGTTGCTAAACTCACCCTATAGTACTTAATACTGCGAACCTGGTATAACTTGTACGTATAATCACTATTATAGCGATAGGTGTAGATAACCTAGGTATTCTTAGGGAGCTATAGGGTGTAACTAACGCAGGGTTCGCTACTACCCGCCTAATCATGCTAATAGTTACTACTACTAAGTTCAGCCTTAGTAGGGCTATACTTAGCGAGGAGTTAGCTAATAAGGCTCTTAGTACTTATAATATTTAAGGAAGTATTAAAAGATAGGGAGGTTCTATAAAGTCTCGATAAAGGGCTTGGATAATATAAAAGTTATTATTAAATAATATAGTATAATAAGGAGGGAAAAGAACTAACCCTAGGGTAGGAAAAAGCTATTATTTTATAGATAGCTAAAGAGACCTCGCCGAACTATTATAAAGGTAGATACGACTTCGGATAGTAAAGAATAGCAGTTACTCACTATAATAGGTGCTACCTACTAGGAGGTAAACGTAGTGAATTAGTAATAATAGTTACTATCCGACCTACTTAATAGCCTCATAACGCGCTTGATTAAAAGGGGGATAATAGGATAAAAAACGAAGTTATTATAAGGGTATAATATAAGAAGGTGCTTACTAGATAAAGAGCGAATAACGGGAGAACTAAAATAAAGCTATTATTAGGATAACTACCCTCTTTCGAAAGGAAATAATAGGATAAAAAACGAAGTTATTATAAGAGCATAATATAAGAAGGTGCTCGCTAGATAAAGAGCGAATAATAGGAGAATTAAAACGAAGCTATTATTAGGATAACTACTCTCTTTTAAAAGGAAATAATAGGATAAAAAAATAAAGTCTTTATAAGGGTATAGCATAAGAAAGTGCTTACTAAATAAAGGGCGAATAATAGGAGAATAAAAACGAGGTTATAAGGATAACCGCCCTCGTTCGAGAGGAAATAATAGGATCCCTTTAGAATAGCCCGGATAGAGAGCATAAAAGGGCCTAAAAGGAGAGGAACTATAAGGAATAGGATTATAGGCTTAGCTATTATATCTATAACTCTAAGGGCTCTATTATCTTTTAGCGAATATTTAGCGAATAGATACTACGCTAGATAATAGTAGTAATAAGTAAAGGACCAGGGCCTACCCCGGATAGCTAAAAAGGATAATAATAGAGAGCTAACCTATAACACCTAATCTTATAATAGGGATTACTATAATTAGAAGGGGGATAATTATAAGGGATTAGATATTTAGACTAGAGAAGCTAGAGATGCTTTAGCTACTATAGGCTAAAGGGATAGAGAGGCCTATAGGTCTAGGGTATAGAACCCTTATAGTAAAGACTTAGTAAATACTTGCTAAAGGCTAGAAATAAGGGATCTTAGAGGAAGCAAGCAAAAGTAGCGTAATAATATAGACCTTACCTTTTAGGTGCTTCTGCTATTAGTTTGACCTAACCGTGGCTCTTAGCCCCTCGATACCTTTACACTTCTATACCTTAAGCGTCTTAATAGCTAGGTTTTAGTATAAGAAGCCTTCTATCTACTTCCTCCTAAGTAGCTATATATCGCTAGTAGCGCGAAGGATATATTTAGCAAATATTTATATATATCGATAGCTAGGTGCAAAGCCTAGGGAGCCTTATATAAGGACCTAAGTCCTTAGAGCTAACTCCTGCTTTATACTTAGGCGTTATTCGCATACTTTTGACTCGCGTTTTAATATAGCGCTTTATAAATAGCTATAGATAGTAGCATATAGTACCCCTTATTCTCTCGTAGCTATAAGGATAGGCTAACCACCCCGTATAGCTGCAATAGCGCTAGCGAGGTTATCAGGGGTATAACTAGGCATGCAAAGTATCGTGGTATTTTTTTCGGATTTTATTTCGATCGTTATAGTAGTAAAAAACCTAGTTAACTAGGATGATATATATTATGTAGCATGTAGGTTGCGCGACGCGATGCGTTATCGGTTGTGGGGGGATTTCGTTGCTTGGGGTGGGGTCGAAGGATTACTAATTTAGCGTCCGCAGCTTCGCATCAGAGACATTCTTCAGCAGCGAAAAGGGCGCTGATTGGGCAATGCGTCCAGGCACCGGTAGGCACCAGCTGCAAGAGGCAGGGGTCGTGAATTGTGACTAAGCCGGCTGAGGTAATCACTGGGCTGACTGGGAGAGGTTGGCTGGATTACCTTACTATACAAGTTGGCTTGGTCTTCATCGTTTGCGGATCAACCAGAAACACGACTTTCTTTTGCTATCTACAGCAATTCGAACTGGAGTTAAAGGTCTCATATCGAGACCGGTGTTCGAAAACATGGAAACGTCCCTTCCGTCCCGAACCAAGGTACCCCATCTTTCAACACCATTTCATGAACCATCGATCTTCACTAACACCCAACAGCCCCAAACCACAAAACCCAAACAAAATGCCACAAGCAATGCCGACAACTATAAAATAAGGATCAAACCATCGAAAACGAGGCCCACGCAGAAACTCGACGTGTACGTCCTCGGAAGCGGCGAAAATTGCGAGCTGGGCCTTGGCCCACGACAGACCGAGGCTCCGAGACCACGTCTGAACCGCCTTCTCGATGCCGACGCCGTCGGCGTAGTACAAATCGCTGTCGGGGGCATGCACTGCGTTGCTCTCACGCATTACGGGAAGGTGCTGACCTGGGGTGTCAACGACGACGGTGCGCTGGGCCGGGTGAAGCCTCCTTCCGAGGGAGACGTCGAGGAGGAGGAGGAGAACGAGGACGAGGAGGGTATCCTCGACGCTTTCGAGAGCACCCCCGGGGTTGTTGATTTTGAGGACGACATCGATGTTGTCCAGGTGACTGCCAGCAACAGCGCATGCTTTGCTCTGACTGCACAGGGCGCCGTATATGGCTGGGGGAGTTTTGCTGTAGGTCGTCCTCGTGACTTCGGAAAACGCACACTAATTTTCGACAGGGCGGAGACGGCAATTTCGGGTTCCTCCATGAGAAGCCACCCAAGACAACGGAGCGCCGACCTGTCTTGATACCTGGGCTCAAGGAAATCAAGGAGCTTGCAGGCGGCTCGAATCACGTCCTTGCCCTCACCAACGACGGGAACGTTCTCGCCTGGGGATCCGGCGAGCAGAACGAGCTCGGACGACGTATCATGGCACGCCGATGCTTCGAGACTCTAGTCCCCCAACGCGTGGGACTTCCAAAGAACAACGACTGCCAAGACTTTTGCTGGCTCACACCACAGCTTTGCCATCGACAGCACCGGAAGGGTTTGGGCATTCGGCCTGAACAACTTCGGCCAATGTGGGATATCCACAAGGGAAGATACTGGGTTCACTACCGTCATCTCGCCAACCATCGTAAAGAGCCTCGAAGGATACAACATCAGCCACATTGGATGCGGCCTGCACCACTCCGTCGCCTGTGCCAGGGAGGGCGATGTGCTGGCGTGGGGTCGGTGCGACGACGGCCAGATGGGAATGTCGCTTGATGAAGTGCCGAAGGAACACATCATATTCGACTCCAGAGGCCGACCTCGGGTGTTGAACGTGCCGACTGTCGTGCCTGGTAAGAGCTCCACCCAACATGCCAATCTTGTCCGTACTAACTTCGCTCGTTCAGATACGAAAGCCGTCTTCGTCGCCGCAGCCATTGACAACTGCTACAAGTTATCGGAGGAAGGCGAGTTGCATGCTTGGGGATTTTCGGCCAGCTACAACACCGGCCTAGGGACCACAGACACCGTGAAGACCCCGACGCTGGTTCGCAGTAAGCAGCTGGGCGAAAGGAAGCTGAACTTCATCGATGCGGGAGGACAGTTCGCCGTTGCGACCAGTCCTCGGTCGTGAAAGTCCCACTCTTCATTTCTTCACACGATGAGGAAGTTGAGATCTGACGACTTCAGCTTCTGCACCCAACTCCGTTCGGTTTGGGTCTCTGGGTCGTACGACTCCTCTAAACTCCAAATGGTCTGAAGGGTGTCCATGGCAGTCGTGATGAAGCCCCAGGGCGTCGCAATCATCAACCTCTTGAGACGGTCAAGGATCCATACCCGCTGCTCGGGATCGGACGTACCCGCACCGGCGATGAAAGACGGCCAACATGTGGCTTTGAAGTTGGGATCCTCATCAGATATGGAGGAGAGGTGGTAGAACAACTCGGCGTCCAGGTCTTCGCGGCGGACAGACACGAGCCTGGACACTGCTGGAACACTGTGCAGAATGTACAGACAAGAAGCGATGCGATGAGCCGAGCCGGCGTGGATGCGACTTTCGACTGGTATCGTTTTCAAGTAGGCGAGTTCTCGCTGCTCATACGCCCATTTCTCAATGTCAAAGGCCAATGCCTGTTCCAGGAGCCGTGCTCCGGCCTGAGCTGCAGAGGCTCTGGAGTCTAGGTCATCTCCTGCGTTATTCGACAGCTGCGAGGCGGTGAGAAGAATCTGGAGGATATCAGGCGGGCAGCATAAATAGCTGTTGGCGGCAGCCCTGGCTAGGACGGAAGACGCCTGCACAGTTTGGTAGTACGACTTGGCGGCGGTTGGCGGTGAGGCGTTGAAGGCCGATGCCAAGATGTAGTATCTTTGGTCAAGGAGGATTAGCTTAGATAATTCATTACCCAATACCAGACACATCAAATCCACTAAGCAAGACTCCTGAGAGGAAACTCACATGAAGCAGTCAGACATGACATAGTCCCTCAATGCTTCGTCTGCAGAGCCGACGGGCGGGAGGAAAGCCATGATCCGGCCGGCGCCTTCGAGATGGGGTTTCCAGCCGTTTCTGCCACTCTCGATGAGCTCAACGTTGACGAAGAAGAGGACCGCCGCCAGCACGACATCGCCGCCTACGCCGCCACTGTTGCCCATGTTCTGTATGGCCGACGACAACAGACGAAGGGCCTTGTGCTTGGCGACCAGGGCATCGGTGAGGGCCTGGCGAGCATTGAGGTCGGCCACCGAGTCCGACGATACGGCCCGGGACAGATTAGACATGTGGGCGGCCGAAGCGGCGACGATGATGTGCTGCAGGAGCGGGTGGGCTCTGGTCAGCGGGACGAGAGAGCGGAAGGGGTTGCGATCTGGGACGTCCCAGGAGACGAGATCCCTGCAGACGCGGGTGGTGACTGGGCGATGCGGTCAGCTCTGTCTTACTCTATCCGGACGTGAGGTCTCTCGAGGTTGGTCGGGAGGATGGGGAGGGAAAGGGTGTGAGATGTACAGTAGGAGAGGTAGTGGCGGTAGTGATGCTCCACATCCTGGAATAGAGGATCGACGAGGGTCCATGGGGCCGACTGGGTCCCGGGACGGCCGCCGGCGGCGGCGGAGGCGACGACGAGGGCGTTGCCGTTCCCGGCGGAGGAGGAGGAGGAGGAGGAGGAGGAGGAGGAGGAGGAGGAGGTTGCGGTCGCCGGAGTGTCCTGGGTCCGAGTGTCCGGGCCGACGGCGGTGGCCGTGGCGGGTGGTTGTTCGCGAGAGTCGCCGCGGAACGAGGGCTCCGGGCCCGAGGAGAAGGTGATGGTGGACTTGCCGGCGAGCTTCCCGCGGCTCGCGACGCCCTCGGTCCAGCGGAAGAGCTTGCCGTAGCCCAGGCAGTCTTGGCCGGCCACGGTGCACTTGTGACAGTGGGGGTATGAACGGTCACAGCGGAGACGTCGGCGGCGGCAGTTGTGACATGGTTTTGTCGGGGCATTCAGCACGTCGATGCGGGCCATTGCAGAGGCGAGCGGGCTATCAAGGTTGGGTTTTGCGAGGGGGGGAGGGGTGGTTCGGGATAGAGCGAGCGTGGTTAGAACTTGACAGGCGGGATTTGAGCCCAGCCTCGGTCGGAATGGGTTCCGGCTGCAGGTTCGCACAGCGATTAAGGATGGGTAGGGATTCTGGAATGGTATTGATAACGTAACAAGCAGAAAGGGGAAAACAGGCAGGCACTTTGATAGAGCTGAGGGTATGAGAGACAGAGAGCTATGGGCAGATGCTGTGGTTGTGACCGGGGACTGGATCGGTTGGCGCAGATATTGCCTCGATTGAGAAAAGGGCCATCAAGAGATGCATGACAGGTTCGAAGTCCAAGAGTCCCAGATTGGTAAGCGGGAGAAGGGGGGCCTGCTTGTGTGTATGTGTGTGTGTGTGTGTGCGTGTGTGTGTGTGTGGAATCCGCGGGACAAGCAGAGGGTTTGGTTTGTCGGACAAGAAGGCAGAAGAAGGTCGTCACTCCTCGACGACGCAAGGCAAAGAAAGGTCGTTCGTTCCAACCGTGTGGCGTGCGGGGGGGGATGGAATCCGTTGTAAAATCAAGAGGTGCAGCTCAATGGCAGTTGAGATTTCAGCGGCCGAGAGCACGGCCAGAGGCGCGGAGCGCGGGGCACGTCGAGATTCCCGCTCCGGTGTCTGACGCGCTAGACCACATTTGGAAGTCAAGCAGCAAGACGCGCATGAAGACCCCACGTTTATTTCTCGAATGTGGAAAGAATGACGCTCGGCCACCTGATCTGGTGGCTGATTCGCCAGACTGTATTTTGATAGCGAAATAGCGGAGTGTGTTTGGCCAATGAAACTACGTTGAAGTGACGCGCCAAGCCTACTTCAGCCTTCGAGGCCCATTTCTCTGAGCCCTTCAGCCAAGGAGAAAAGAGCATGTGCCACCGCCTTCCCAAAAAGGGGTGTCTCGGGAACGATCTGGAATCAACGCCTCGAACCACCCCCCCTAGAGGCTCTTTCATTGTGTCATCAAAGAACGTCATTCCAGACCCTCGCTCAGTCTTCGGCGCTCTCAGACTCTCTGGCGCTCAATGCCACCCAAAAGCCCAAAGAGGCAAAATACGCAGTCATTCTTCGGCCATGCCTTTGTCCGTTTATTGGCCGCAATTACAAGCCCAACTAACCAAGCCGAGTCTGGAGAGAGCCCCAATGTCACAGGTTGCAGACGGAATTCGCAGCTGGGTTGTCCGTGTCTCTACAGCCGTCACTACGCAATACACCCAAACTCTCTTACACGTGCCGCCTCCAACTCCCCCAAACACCCGTTGTTGACTGACAAACATGCGCCCACTTCGCCGAGAAAGGAAGCCAAGACGCACGCCATGCCTACCCAGCTGCCGCCTTGTGAGGCTCACCAGCTCCCAAGGTCTCTCGACGGCGTGGAGATGGGAACGGTGGCCCCATCCCGGCCCGTGTGTTGGCGTGTTCTAGCCGTTCGCGTTGCAAATCCTGACGCCCTTCTTCTTTCTCCACCACATCGGCGACCGCTTAGAAATTCTTTCGCATCAGTGACTCGAACCTCAATGGACGACGACTGGCCGCTATTTAGCCATCGGAGGGTCCCGTAACCGTCCTCCCTCCGGCTCTTTTTCCTGTTGTCAACAATTTGTGTTTGTATGACTAAACGTCAACCTTTTCCTGACTACCTTACGTCACTGAGAGAAAGTCGAAAGTCGACATCCAACACTGCATAACCGGGTAGACGTACTCCTCCTCGCCGAGCACCGATGACCCGCGACGACACCGAGCGGGATGCCGGCTCCGGCGGTCGCGCCGCCGAGTTCGATGTCGAGTTTCTCGGTCGACAACGACCCGCCGTCTTCAAGTCGCAATGGAGTGAGCTCGGGTTTTGTTTCTCCCTGCTGGGATCCATGTTGATGGCGGTAAGCTTCGTTGCGTGCCAAACTAGCCGGCTTGGCAAGGAAACTAACGGCTCTTGCAGGAATACTTCGTCAGTGGTTTCCACATCATTCTGCCTCCGCTTGCTGAGGAGTTGGACATTCCGGCGGCCTCGCAGACGTGGCCGTCCAGCGTCTTCTCGCTGGTCACGGGCGCCTTCTTACTGCCACTCGGCAGACTAGGTGACATGTACGGCGGCTACTACGTTTTCAACGTCGGACTATCGTGGTTCTTCATCTGGTGCCTCGTCGCCGCGTTCAGCAACAACTACCTCATGCTGATCTGCTGCCGAGCCCTCCAGGGTCTCGGCTCGGCGGCGTACCTCCCGGCCGGCATCATGCTGCTTGGCAAGATCTACCGCCCCGGCCCCCGCAAGAACCTCGTCTTTGCCTTGTACGGAGCCTTCGCCCCGATCGGCTTCTTCTTCGGCATCCTAATCGGCGGCGTTTCGGGCCAGTTCCTCAACTGGCGTGCGTACTTCTGGCTCGGCAGCATCGTCCTCGGCATCGTCGCCATCGCGTCGTTCCTGGCCATCCCCAACGACTTCGGCGCCAAGCGGATGGAGACCAAGATGGACTGGTGGGGTGTCGCGACCATCGTGCCGGGCCTGCTGCTGCTGGTGTACGCCATCACGGACAGCTCGCACGCGCCGCAGGGATGGGCGAGCCCCCAAATCATCGTCACGCTGGTCCTCGGCGTCGCCCTGCTCGGCGGGGCGTGGTACGTCGAGGCCAAGGTGGCTTCCAACCCGCTGCTTCCGGCCGACCTCTTCGCGCCCAAGTCGATGAAGACGCTGACGGTGGCGCTCTTCTTCGGGTACGGCACCTTCGGCCTGTTCCTCTTCTACACCACCTTCTACATCGAGACCGTGCTGCACATGTCGCCGCTGGTGACGGCGGTCTGGTACGTGCCCATGATCGTGGGCGGTCTCATCATCGCCACCGTCGGCGGCTTCACGCTCCATCTCCTGCCGGGCCGCGTGTTGCTCGCCATCTCCGGGACGGGGAACCTGCTGTGCGTGCTGCTGTTCGCCATCATCCCGGATGACCCCAACTACTGGGCCTACGTTTTCCCGTCCATGGTCTGCGCGACCATCGGCATCGACATCACCTACACGGTCAGCAACGTCTTCATCACGACGAACCTGCCCGCGCACAGGCAGGGACTGGCCGGGGCGCTCATCAACAGCCTGCTGTTCCTGGGCATCAGCTTCTTTCTGGGCATGGGCGATGTCGCCGTCGGCCAGACGAGCCACCTGGGCCTGAAGCGGAGCTACAAGACGGCCTTCTGGCTGGCGGTCGGCCTCGCGGGCGTTTCGTTGGTGCTGTACTCCCTGGTGCGGATCGGGCAGGCCAAGAGCGACCTGACGATGGAGGAGCGCGCGCAGCTCGAGGAGGAGGCGCGTCAGGCGCAAGGTCTCGACGTCACGGGAGCCGAGCACACCACCACCACCTCGAGCATCGCGGCGGGTCAGGAGACCTCGGGGACGCTGACCGACAACGATGCGGAGAAGGCGAAGACGAGGACGCCGGAGGGAGAGACTCCGGGAAGATGAGCGATGCGATGTGATTTCAAAGCGTTGCGTGTGACTAGAGGAAGGATTTAATTCAACTTGGTGAGACTATCGAGGCTTGAGGGAGTCGAGACACAGCTTGATTGTGTAGTTGGAGCCCTGCATTGGGGCGAAACACCAGACATGACGAGTACGAGATGCGCAACGTTGAGGAAAAGCCGGGAAGATGCGTCGACGGACGTCGAAAATTCCACCGATCAGAAATGTCGAAGAGAAAGGAGGCCAATAATGCAAGCTCCAGGAGACCTTCTGCCCGTCGCCAGCGCTTCCGAAGCCAGCGTCTCCATGCCATGAATTGAATCCCGCCCTCGGTGGAGCCTCATTCGGGCGGCGGCCTTTGAGCGGAGGACAGTCATCCCATGTAGTGCGTGATTCGATTATTGCCCCCCAAATTTATCCTGTGGACACGCCCGTTGGTTGTGGATTAGCTACACTATTCCTTCCTTGGCGCCCAGGTGGCATTCGGGAGGATTTTCGGTCCACAGGGTTGGCGTTTTCGCCGCGCCGAGAGGGCCAAGCACCAGACGATCGGCCTGTCGATGGTTCTTGGGAGCATCAGGGGTTCGAAACCGCCAACTCCCCGAGATATCCGTCTTGGCAAGAATGCTTGGCATCCTGCGATCAGCAACGACAAACCGTCGAAACACCACAGTATGCCGATGGAAGTTGGGGAACAGAGACGGGAGTGGAGGCTTAGGGTACCAGCGCATCTTGCGGCTTTCGAACATCCTGCGCGCACCATACAACGCGAAGGTCGTGGTGGTGGTGGCGGCGGTGGTGGTGATGGTAGAGCTGTGCAATGCACTTCTGGGGTTCATTTACGGTTTTTGGGTGGCACGAGGTTATTTGCGCACGTTTAGGTTTTCCGCCACGGGTAATGCTTGCATCTGATGCATGCGTAATGATAATCACACAGTAGTAAGACTCTTAGGACGGGGATCAGATTGTGCAGGGCGCTGGCGGCGCGCGCACGGAAACGCGCATAACTTGGGGGGCGCATAATAAACGAGGTACATAACGAGGGGGACACGGCCATCACCTAGGTCGCATCTTGCACAATTTGCAGGCTTCAGGATTCATCCAGCTCAACCTCTCACGATACTTTGGTGTTCAGCATGGAACTCCAACACTGTGAATCGACTATGGATCCTTATCCCTCGATACTTCGGCTCGTTCTCGCACGAAGGCTGGGGCGGATCGTCTGGTGTCAACTCGTCAACGGGAGGCCGTCCAATGTTTCTCGACCCCTGCATTGTGGAGCGAGCTGGGCCGGCGGGTTGGGTCCGACAGACAGGACATACTATGCAGTATAGGCGCCCTCCCGTCGCATGGGCATCATCCGAGGAAGATCCAGATACGTGCCGACCGCCCGGCGTCTGTTACGGTTGAACCTTCAACGGGCGTCAGTAGGATTGACAACAGGCCGGATTAAGCTATGTACGATGGGCGCCGGTAATGGTGTGACATCGGCCCACCGTCCACCGTTTTCCCCAGAAACAGGAAGCAGGGACAAGAAAACGAGAGGACGTTTCTGTGCCGATTTCCATGGTCCCAAGAAATGGCGTGCCCGGTTTCGCCAAGTGATTTGCCGCCAAAGGGAATTCGTCACGACTCACGACCGGTCGAGCGTCTTGTTGCGTATTGTCGCGACAACGCGACTCGTCTCCTCCTGATTTCCGACCCGCCATTTGGGGAACGTTTCGCGCTCTTCACGCGCGCGCCGCAAAGAAACCCGAGGTCGGGCGCAATCAAGGCCCGACGGCACCGCGAAAGCACACAACTCACAAGTGACGAGGGCGAGGTCCAGGGCGTAAGCAAAAGCCAACGTATGGTAA
Organism: Colletotrichum sansevieriae; assembly: GCA_026260285.1. Classification (NCBI taxonomy): domain Eukaryota; kingdom Fungi; phylum Ascomycota; class Sordariomycetes; order Glomerellales; family Glomerellaceae; genus Colletotrichum; species Colletotrichum sansevieriae. The sequence goes on along the minus strand of JAOQIF010000907.1, from coordinate 22,283 downwards.
GTACATGCGGACTGTGCGGAGTTGAGCTCCAAAGGACTGTAGATCAGGCGTGCTCGGTGGTTGTTGTCAACGTACACGTCTACGTCTCCGTGGGTATTGATCGGGTGCGGACAGCATCTCCGAGTCCCTCCCGACACGACTGAAGTGTGTGCTGTCGTCCAAGTAAACTTCTGCGAGGCCCCGTCTTTGAACTCGGGTCGGCTTCACGGCAATCGGTTGGTTTCTGAGAGGGTTCGCGTTATGTTTTAGCGCGTCTCTCCCCAAACTCTTAGGACACAAGTCGGGATTCCGGCAGCCGTTGGTTCTCGAGTTGTTCATCTCAGCGCAGCCTATTCCCACGCTGTTTCCTGGACGTCGAGTCGGCTGTACGGCAGTCGTTGGTTTCTTTCCAGAAATTCAACGAAACTAGCGGCGTGCTAGAAAAATCCCCTGACCTCCCGCTGTATCCACCTCAACTCCATGACTTCGCAGTCGTCAACACCAGCTCGCTAGTAAGACGAGGGCGAAGACAGTACACGTCAGTCGTGGACTGTAGCCGCCGCCGCGCCGAGTGACGGCTGGGCGGGGAAAACGCGACATGTGCATTGAAAAAAGAAATCATCCCCCCGGTACGCAGTATTATGTAGAGGATCTTCGTTACAGCCAAAGACTCGGCGCAACACCTCGAGGGACGGTCTCTACTCGCTGGATTCAGCCCCGACTTGTTCGCGGCGGTACATTGTAGTTGTAGAGACGCAATGGTGAGCCAGCAGCTGCAAATGTCGACGCTAAAGTGACGGCGGGGAATACGTTAATCTGAGACAAATCCTTGCCCCCACAACTCTACCTGATTTTAAAATTAATATACGCCGGGAGCTAGGGCTCCACCGGGACTACTGCGATTCCCGTTCGGTGCTACCAAACCCGGATCCTCTCCCGGGACCTCCTCCGAATGTGGACGGCCAGCAACAGAAATGGGCCATGACAGGGACACCAAGTCTGTTAGTCCACGGCGCTGACCCCGGCTCAGCCCATTTTGCGACCCTCGTCTGCCATCTCATACCTTCATCCCATCCCCTGGCTTCATTTCGCCGTTGGCCCCAAGCCCACTTCCCGGCCTCATCCTGGTTCGTTTCCAAACGTCAACTCGCTCTAACGGGCTTAGTCTGCTGCCTGGTCAATATCGACAAACACCTCCTGGTCTGAGGTCTCGTTTCCTCTAAACGAACGAACCACCATCATCTCGTAACGCTACCGCATGCCCATTCCTTCCGTCCCGTGCTCGCGTCCTCATTCGTGGCCCGGAACAGCTTCAGTCCCACCGTGCCAGTCACAGACGACATGCCTCCCCTGGGCAGCAGTCTATGTCGAATTGCAATGCACGACTGTCCAGGCCCAGGACGCACGCAAGTGGCAAGACAGCGTTGCAACGGGCCCCAAAGAGCCTCCTCGGTATGGTTCCGCTTGACACCACCATGATCCCGGGCCAAGACCAGGCGGAGGACGCAGGCCCAGCCCAAGGGGAGGAGAGACCAAGCTTCTACAGAGAAGGCCTTGGCTCTTGGCGGCAGAAGCTTAGCCAAGAGGGTTCCCGTGTCGACGGTCCAGAGAAATACTTAAGAGCCTCATCCGTCTCACTTCATCGCTTTCTTTTGTCTCTTGTCCCCCATCCCGTTTCACTTCTTCGCTCTTTCAGCTCTCGAGCTCTTTGCATTCATTCCCCAACTCATCTCTCCTACTGCATACCTTCGTTTGACGTAGATCGTCAACAAACTTTTGTTTTTTTGCGAAACCACCACATCCAGTCAAATTACGGCTCAAAACAACAACAACAACAAGTCAAGATGAGATTCGCCGGCATCGCCTCTTCCCTGGCCCTCCTGGCCTCCATCGCCAGCGCCACCCCCACCCCCTCCATCGTTGGCGGCGCCGCCATCGACCCGCGCAGCCACAAGAAGCACGCCCCCCACGCCCCCCACGCCCCGGCCACCCACGCCCCGGTCACCCACGGCTCCACCGGCAACGGCTCCGTCACCGAAACCTGCAACCTCGGCTTCGGTGCCGGTACCACTGGTGGTGCCGGCGGTACCACCGTCACCGTTTCCACCCTGGACGAGCTCATGAAGGCCGCCAGCTCCGACGCCAAGACCGTCATCATCGTCAAGGGCGCCATCACCGGCGACGCCAAGGTCCGGGTCGGCTCCAACAAGTCCATCATCGGTGCCAAGGGCTCCTCCCTCACCGGCGTCGGCCTGTTCATCAACAAGCAGGAGAACGTCATCGTCCGCAACATGAAGATCTCCAAGGTCAAGGCCAAGGCCGGCGACGCCATCGGCATCCAGGCCTCCTCCAAGGTCTGGGTCGACCACTGCGACCTGTCCTCGGACAGGGAGCACGGCAAGGACTACTACGACGGTCTGCTCGACATCACCCACGCCTCCATGGCCGTGACCGTCTCCAACACCTACCTCCACGACCACTTCAAGGGCTCCCTGGTCGGCCACTCCGACTCCAACGGCGGCGAGGACACCGGCAAGCTCCACATCACCTACGCCAACAACCACTGGTCCAACGTCGGCTCCCGCAACCCCTCCGTCCGCTTCGGCAAGGTCCACATCTTCAACAACTACGCCGAGAACATCGAGACCTCGGGCGTCAACGCCCGCATGGGCGCCCAGCTCCTGATCGAGTCCTCCGGCTTCTCCGGCGCCAAGCGCGCCATCACCTTCCTCGACTCCAAGAAGACCGGCTACGCCGTTGTCAACGACGTCGACCTCGGCGGCTCCACCAACACCGCCCCCAAGGGTACCTTCACCAAGGCCCCTTACTCCTACACCCTCCTCGGCGCCGACAAGGTCAAGGCCGCCGTCGTCGGCACCGCCGGCCAGACTCTGTCCATCTAGGTGGTTTCGTAGCTTTTGGTTTACGCGGTGGAAAATGAAAAGGGAGTGCGCTATTGCTGCCATCCGAGGTGGTCGCCCGCGCCCCACGAGGTTGCCACGGTGTACCGACAAGTACGCGGTTCTTGTAGATACTTTCAGAGGCATCAGGAGCTCTTCCGAGCTTCTGGTTCTGTAGATAAAGTTGCCTGTTTCAACGAACAATCCGATGTGTCCTAATTTGTGAAGTGATTCATTATTCAATGTGCGCCATATGGCTAGATTATCTAGTCCGGCAGTGGAAAGAGACGTCTGCGTATTTCTCGACCGAGCCGAGCCCTCTCGGCAACGGCACCGCCGCGACGCTCGGGCACAGCCTTATTTTCCGTCGAGCTTCTCGCGCGAAATGGCATGCGCTCGTGCAAGTCTCCGTAGCTCATCAACTGGAAATGGTGTTGGGTGGGATATATGGACTTTTGATCGTGATCAGGGACTCATTTTGATGACCAGCGGGAACCGCCTGGCGCCTCGATAGGTCCAGTGATCTTATTGGTAAGATCATCCTTCATTCCTGGAGAGTTGTCAGCGCGGCCATACGGAAACATTGCGTCGAATGCCACGGCTTACCACACAGCTGACCAAACGCGATACTCCCAGCAACCTCGCTGGAAACCACCAGCTCCCTACTGCGCCTGTTCCTCTCGGCCCACCCATACTCTTCCACCAAGTCCATGCCCATGTCATCGCTGCTCGAGTTGTGGGAGGCAAACGCAGCGCCTTTCGTCGGAACACCCGTGTTACGCACCTGCTCCGCAATGGTCGGACAGCGTCCTCGTAAACCTGTAGTTGAACCTCGTGTCCGTCCCTTCTTTCGCGGACCACACCGGCCCCTCTCCTTCCCGGCCTTCCTTTCTCCACCGTCCAGCTTCCGTCACCATATACGCACCTCTCACTAGCTTGAAAAAGCAACTGGTACCCCTTCTCGTCAGCGCGTCGGATCTGATGATCGAGAAGCTGGGGTATCTTCGCAGGTATGCCTGGAACGAGGCGATGCAGGTACCGGGTCTGCTGTTAAGGGCGTTGTTACTTCTGCATCAACTCATCTGTCAGGGCGTCGATGACGGGCTGACACCAAGTCTGCTCGGCCTCAATGGGCCATCCGGACGTTGTTGTCTCAAGCTTTGCTGGCCATGGCCTCCTTAGTAGCACGCAGACCCAAAAGCTGCTCCCGATCGTCGCTCATGACGCCCTCGCCGTTCGGCGCGGCGTCCCAATTTCCGTCACGAGGTAGTCCTGGGTAAGGCACGTCTTCATTCGTTCCCTTACCCTTCCACGCCGCCAAGATGGCTCTTGGACCATGATGGGGCGCCACGGGGCGAGGCAGCAGACCCGTGACTTTGATCAGGACTCAGCAGCGATTGTCGCCCCCGGTGGCGGCGCGGCCAGGCTTCCTTGGAAATTTGGCCCTGTATCTCTATGGACGAGAGCATATGCTGTGTCTGCGTGAGTATCAGGTCCGGGTCCTTGCTCGAGCCTTCGGGCTCGGCCTCAATGTTGTAGCCCAGCAGCGTGCCGACCTGCTCCCGGCGCAGGGCCTTATCTTGGGCGTGCATTCGAAGGTGGTTTCTCCGCCGAGGAACTGGGCGAAGAGGGTCCGCATGACGAAGGCGTGTGCTAGGGAGGAGAGAAGGTGGGGATTGGAGAGGATGGCGTAGAGGAATCCGCCGGCGTTGACCCATGTTGGCGAGTAGCAAAGCGCGAAGGCGCTGTGTGAGGTCGATTAGTGATGTTTTGTGAGCAAGGAGAGGGAGGATGTGTAAGATCGTGGGAGAAGTTCACGCAAATCCATCCTGAGCAGAGTTTCCAGGGGGGATTCGAAACAGGGCTGCGAGGTCTCTTGGGTCTTCTGATGGGATGGTGTTTCTTCCGGCCAAGGCCAATGTGAGGATTCCGACGCCTGTGCCTCCGGCGATCAACTTGTACATTGTTTGATTCTGGCTCGAGGAAGCTGTTCGCTTCCATCATTCTGTTGAGCGTGCTGAGATCGATGCATTGCGTCGTCTCCCGAGCTGGCTGGGATGGGCTGAGAAGAGGCGACTTCCCGGGCAAGTGGCCCTTCTCGCAGCAAGTAGTAATATTGTGGGAGTTCGCAGACTGCCATGTGTCGATGAATTGTGATTGGAAAGGGTACAGAGTTGTTGTTTGTGAACCTCGCCGCTCAGCAAAAACCAGTGAATTCAGCAGGGATAATGTCACGCTTTTCTGTATTGGTGGTCTTTACTCGGGCCGATGAACGGCATATACTTCAACTTTGCTGGCATTGCTTCAGCCCAGAATGACCATAGTAACAAGAGGTCTTGCGACCAAGAGCTTGGCCGATGTCGAAATCACTTTGCAGCACGTCATGGCTCTGATGCCCAAGACATCTCCGCCCGAGCCAAACGGACTGGGATAGAAGACCCACTCGGCCCGAGATGGCAGCAGTTTAGATACCTACCTGCTTCTCAATCTTGGGTCGAACGGGCCCTGGATATCCTCGTCATATTCTCTTTGGGGGGCCTGGTGGGCGTAACATCAACTAAAGTCAACTATTGTAGATGATCAGAATTATGTAACAACAAACACCGAAATAATCAGTCTTGATATACCATTAGAATTCATGAATCATAGCGCCCGTCGTCTGTTCAATTTTATCAGATACATGCCATACATTGCCTACTTTTGTACAACAAAGTCTGTACAATAAAGTAGACCAAAGGGCTCTCTCCTAAGTAACGAACACGGAGGATTACTCTCTAGTCACTATAAAGACATGACTCAAAGCTGGGGCAGCAATCATGAGGGCAATCATCAGGGAGATGAAAGCCACCGAGTAATTGAGAATCTCTGAGTTAGGAACCCAATCAAGTTTAGCTGATCTGACAAAAACTGAGCTGATCCGGTCTTCCTATTTACTCCGAGATGCGGAAGCACCCAACGTGCTGCTTATACCCTCGAAGGAGTCCTTGACACACCGAATAGCAGAGAACCTCACGAGTGCATTGACGTCGTTGAGCCTATCGTTGGTTCCACTGGACTTGGCCCCTCCAAAAAGATGAGCTCCAATGACTGGCCCGGTACACTTGCCATTGATACAAAACATCCCCATTGAGTTTCTCAACTTCTTATTTGCGGCCTTCACGGTAGTGCGGTCACGCGCGAATACGGAGCCTGCTAAGCCAGTCTCGCTCGTCTACTCGATAAGATAGCAGATTTTCTGGAACCCGTCGGGCATGCTATCGCCATGGGTTTGCACCGCGAATAGGGGTCCAAAGACCTTCCTCGTCATTAGCTCAGACTGGGCGTTTTGATCCCTCGGGTTGACTTCATGATGGCTAGCTGCACGAAGGAAACAGCTCCCTTCTCGCTTCCACCTGTCTTTTTCGGCGACGTTCACCTTGATTTGATAAGCTTGATTGCGTAAACCCGTCGGCGGGTCGTCAGTGGCTAGGAAGCCTAGGCCTAAGACGACCGCTCCCTCTTTTACGAATGTCGCCAGGATACCTCTTCCGAAGTCCTGAGAGCCAGATACAAGGGTGACTTTCCTGCCAAGCGGCTAGATATTTTGAACAGATGAATCTCAAGTTAACGATTTGAAAATTGTAGACCTGGTATGCTGTATTGCGATGGACTTAGCTGCGGAAGTCGCCGCGAAGAAGGTCTTTAGACATGCTATGTGTGAAGGGACGGGCCGAGCTCAATGGGGTTGATCAGAGTCTAGATCCCGGCATCAGGATGGGCCGAGTTCAAAGTTGATGACTACCCATCAATTCCCTGCCGGCCGGACCGGCTTCACCTTATCTTTTGCACGAAAACGCTGGATCATCGTTAGCAATGGCGCTACCAACGGCAGCTCCGTCGGATTTGCACCGGGCACCCGTGTAAGCGATGTCATTCTTCGAGACGAGTCTTGATCTGACAGGCGATGCTCCAGCGCCTGTCTCACACGCAGGGCGGCCAAAGTTCGATGCTTGATATCTCAACGGCCGGACCGATGCGACCGCTGCATCGCCTAAGATACGGATCGCGTCTTCACTCAACCAAGATGATGCGCGCCAAGATTTCCCTCAGCCGACGCCATCCTTATAATCATTACCCCCTCCTCCAACACCAACGAGGCGCGATGTTGCCGGCGCTCCTAGCGGACAGCAGCCGCCCATTTCGCCCGAAATACGAGCAAGGATTGTCGCGAATTTGGCCACTCTCAGGGGAAAGAGAGAATCACGTGTGAGCTTCATCACCTCCGGAGATAGGCCACCTTTCAGCGTCCGGCCTCAGCCAAAAGGCTCCAGTCGGCAAGGCCGTATGCGGCAGCGAACATCTGCACAGACTAATGCTTTACAGCCGTCGCTGAAGCTGTCATGGTTGCTATTCCCACTGACATCCGGGGTTCAGGTAACGCAAGCAATAGCAGCTGTCGACCTCCTGCCCAGGTCAAGATGCCTAGCTATGCTTCTTCCCTCTCGCTTGGGTAAACAATCACAGACCCGGTCGGTTGCGGCAGCATTAGTGAGCCATGGTCATTAGCATTATTCGATCATTTTGTGTTGGAGATGAACGCGGAATGGCGGTATGTCCTAGATCCACATTTCGGTGCGCATCAGGGCGTGAGACGGAGAATTCACTTCCCTTCGCAACTATTCTCTTCTGCTCCTCGAAATTTGGACTATCGAGATGGCGCCCTGAGTCCGGTCATAGATGCCTTTCTTCAGAGCAGCCTTTGCCGTCTAGCTCGGAGCTTGGCTGTCAGAACCTTTGCTGAAGCGGACAGGTCCATCGAGACCCTGCAGCCATGTTACCTGCTGGTTTGCTGGAAAGACGCAGATGACGATGTATCCTATCTTCATAGTGGTTATGCCTTCCAGATTCTGCACGATTTGGAGCTGGAACAGACCGATGGGGATGAAAGACAACTAGCGAGACGCAGACGGGCATGGCTAGTCCTATACCGGCACGACAAACAGCAGAGCCTGTTCTCCATGAGGATGGCATATTTGGAGCTTGGTGACGAGGTAGAATGCCCTATACTTCTCGAAACTAGCACATAGATAAGAATGGCTCACGCCCTGCCGCTGAATCTGATCGCCTGCTGGAGCGCTGACTTGCGGCGGATCCATTGCAAACCCCGCGTCATGGTCTCCAAGTCGTCATCTTCAATGCTTCCATGCATATCGGATCTGGTGGGCTCTGAGTTGAGCAGACGGAGATCAAAATTAAAAAGCCATATTGAGCACTAAGGGAGGCCAAATCATGAGGAGAAAACGCCGCTGAACGAGAGGTTACTCTGCTCGGGTAAGGATCATCTTACCACGTTGGTCGGACTCTGGGAATAGAGCGTCAGACTCAACATTTCGTCGGCCATACTAAGACAGGCGCCAGTGTCATTGGTGAACATGCAAAGTTGCTCTTGTGATATGTCGTCAGCATCAGCGTTGAACTAGGGCTTTTCCAGCCGTGGGAGAAGTTTTATCACCGGATACGCTTTGTTTGGTCAACAGCATCAAAGGTGCCCTCGGCACGCTTCGATATGTTATCAAATTCCCGGCTGAAGATCTCAGAAGGGCCCCAAGTGCTGTCACTCTCGTGGGTCCCAGCGCTGCTTTATTCTTGTGCCTCTTGCCTTGCCTTCCTTGCGGTGGGATGCTTGGCCCGTCCTTTCAAAGAACTGCCATGCAGCTCTTACGCGACATCGCCCAGCACACGCGGAGGATGACTCGATCTCCAAAAGACACAATGCCGCTGCACGCTGCGTTTCCTGACTCGTTGTTAGGCCTGCTCAGGCCGATCACTCCACAACAATCTCCCAACCTGCACGGCATCTTAAGTCACGATGTGCCGCAGATGAATGATCACATGCTGCTGGAATATACCGAAATCCGGGCTGCGCATGTTTTGGCAGGCGGTATGGATGCGTTTACGCATACTACAGACGTCGGCAGTAGTTTGCTTGGTTTCACCAGTGAAGCCGAGCAGGCACTTTATTTGCAGAGTTTCGCGAATTCGATGAATACGATTTTCTCTTGGGATATACCGTCCATGTCGAACGAAGGTATTTAGCTACATAATGCCCAATATTATACATGACAGCACCGTCCGAATGAAACTCGGGCACGTGGTGTGGTACTCAGATGATCGAGTTACCGCTGTATGAAAGTCCCCAAAGTAGACCCCTGTCATATGACTTTTTGATACTCAGAACCGTCGAGTAAGTACCTCCAATGATGATGAATGCACCTATGAGAACTATGAAAACTCCAACCGCCACAAACATTGCATCCTCCCAACCCCCGTTCGTGATCTTTCTAACAGGTCATGCACAGAGACTGACGGGGACTAAACATAATCACATTCCCCGTCGGATTGCTGTTTCCGGTACTCAGAGCTGTTGGTTATCAAATATCTTGGGGCGCGGCAAACTGCGTGAGCGCGGCCCGAGGAGCGTTGATAAACCAGGCATTCATCGGCTTTTGGGGAGAGGCACTTCCTCAGCCGGGCCGCGATAATCATGGCATTCGCGTCAGTTCGCCAACCCATGCCGGCTTGAAATAAACGAAGACCGTTTTTGAGTTCATGCTCGTGATACTTGGTGTCTTCAGGGCGTAGACCAGAATAGCCAGCAATTGTTCTCGAGTCATACAGCCGACAAATCATCGCCATGGATTCCAGTGGACCGCTCACAAACGCCATTATCGGCTGCGGTAAGTTTGGCTCCTGATACTGGCAGAATCACCGGTTTGACTATTTGGCATCTAGGAAACATGGGAGCCGTCATTGCCAAAGGAATTCTCGGCCCCCTCGACAAACAGAGCGTCGCAAACGGCCGCGTGATTGTCGGCCAGGGAGTCAGATCTGCCGTCTACGAGTGCCCTTATGGCTGCGGCTGCTCGTTCAGAGGAGATGTCAAAGTCATAAATGATCTTATCGGCACAGGTTCGCTGACAAGTATTATTCCTTAGCTGTCTGACGTTTCTTATGATTAAACATTGTGCAAGTAATGGGTTTCGATGAATTGTCCCCAGCTACGTCACTGATCGGAGACGGAGATAAGATGGGATTGTGCGATAAGATAAGATGATCTGAGATAAGATACGCGGCAGGTCCGAGCGCTGATGGCACGGAGCTTCCGTCCCGCTGCGTCGAGCTCCAAATTTCACGGACACGCGACAGACACCAGCAATGAAACAGTCCCTATTCATCCCAGCCCGCAGCTCACGGCATCGCATCGCCGTCATAGCTCTATTTCGTGCTCTTGTTCGCGAAGGCCGGGGCATAAAACTGCCTCAGGATGTCTGCAGACGAGGGAAAAGCCCCATCTCGGAGCTTGTGAAGAGGGGCTTCGAGCGCAACAGGGCAGACTGGAGTCCACGACTGGTGTTCGCTGCTCTGTCGGCAGGCTATAAGGTCAATCTGCATACTCCTGGCAGCATATGTTTTACGTGTGGACAACTGCTAACGTGCCGCGCCGAAACAGTTCCTCACCTTGTTCAAAAATGCCCAAATAAAAGGCTCGAAAGAGCACAACGAAATCGTTGCCTATCTCCGCGAAAAGAACGAAATGATAGCACGAGCAGAGAAGAACCAGCGGCCGCCGAAAAAGCCCCGAGAGAAGAGACAAGACCTCAAACCCGTCTTCCAGAGAATCTCGGCTCCGGACGAGCCACCCAAGTTCACCACGCCCATGTTTCCCCGGCCGAGGGACAGCTTCGAAGGCCGCAGAAAGATACCGCACGTGATCGCGACGGCCTCGCAGCACGTGTTCCTGAGATACAAGAAGGGCCCGCAGCCGCGCGTGGTGGGCCACATCCTCCGCCGCAAGCAGGCCTACAAGGTGCACATCAGCGAGACGCTCAACGAGTTCCCGGACACGCTGCAGGAGGCCGAGGACGAGGACAAGTGGGACCAGATCGTCGAGGAGGCCTTGAGAGCGGAGAGGGCCGGAAACACAGAGGTCGGGAAGCCTGCTGATGACGGTGCGCCGGTCATGGGCTACGCCGACTCCGAGTACGAATCGCGGAGGTACATGTACACGACGGTGAACAATCGGCGGGATGTCGAGGTGGCGAAGCTAGAGGCGATGGTTGAGGCCGCGAAGGGCGAAGAGAAGCTGTTGGCGGAGGAGGTGGAGGAGGCGAAGAAGTACGGGGTGAGGATCATACCCACCGAGTTGGAGAGGATCAAGCCGTACATGGCGTATCGCAAGGTGAGGAAGTCGAAGAAACACCTCGGCACCAGACGACGCAAAGTCAAGAGATGGCAGAGGAAGTTTGTTGGCTTGGCACCCGACCCCATCAAGACATGAGGTCTGGAAAAGACCACTCTAGTGTCTGACTGTAGATGTCTCTTCCCCATAACTGAATGATACCCCGCTTTTCAAAGGTTGCGATGTATTTGCTCGACGACGTTGAAGGAGAACGAAGACTCGCCTGTTTTGTCATATTCTTTTTGGTAAGTACTATGTATCCCGTGCGTATTGAGTGCGTCTAAGTGTCTCATTCCATGATTCAAAAAACAACACACATTTCGAGCTCATCAACAAGCCAGATTTCTGTCTGTTTCTCCAACGACCAATTGCATATATTGCAGCCCGGGCGGTACGGCGCCTTGTTTTCTTTTACCTTTTCCCGGCAGCGAGCCGATGATTATACTCGCCAGTCACTGCATCCGAGGTCTTCGCCAACTAAAGGCTGTGTGATCGGAAGAGAGTCCTTCGCCCGCTATCTCCCTTCCCGTAACAGACGCTGATAATGCCCCGGTCATATGCGGCGAAGACCCTGCCGACGAGATTGATGGCGGGCTTGACGTTTCTGGTTTTTTTTTTTTTTTTTTTTTTTTTTTTTTTTTGGGCCACGCCTGGCTTGCTTACCGTCAGCCATGGGGAACATCGCGAGCAGGTCTCGGGGTGCGAGGATGTGGCTGAACGTGGGTGGCAAAAAGGCACGAGAAGGAACGGAGTCGTGGGAGAACAAATGGACCTGGAGATGCTTGCGGGTCCGGAAACGGGGGACGGGGTGGTCCGAGTCGCCGCCGGGCTCGGGATGCCTTTTTGCCTGCATGTCCATCTCTCCGGTCCTTTTCGCTTCAGCATTCCGCCTGTTGCTCTCCTCTTTGAGATGACTCGTCCGTCCTTCAATGTGTTATTGTGCTTGCAAGCTTCACCATTCTCATTTAGACGCCATTTCTGGTTGCCATATTGTTAGTAAAATCAGTTTTTCGCTCTCAGTCTCGACCGCTGAAAGCCTGTTCTCGGACGATGCCGTGGACGGTTCGCTGGGCGTTCCGCGGCGTCAAAATCGCAGGATCGCCGATGTCCGACTCAATGAAAGAACAAAATTGATGAGATTGCCGTCGAATACATTAGCTAAGATACCTATGCAGGGGAGGGCCCAAAATAGTGATGGAGGGACGCCAGCACGGTGGTCAGGATGGCGAGGCGAGGGTGCAGATCGTGAGTAATTCGGGGGCCGCCGTACAACAACACGCTGGCTTATAGTTTCAACCTCCGTCTCCCACCACGTCGACCGTCTCCTGACTTCCCGAGCTGCTTGCCTGTCCAGGCCTGGGATCTTCAAGGCGCAGCACTCTTCTGCAATCTGCCTGCGCATAACGAATCCTCTGCTGCTATTGAATTGCTACGACAGAGGATCTCGCATCGGGGCTGCAGCGTACCTCTAGGACGGTCTTGAATCTTGCTGCACTATTAGCGGGAATCCCACCTCAACACCAAGCATGCGAATACTTTGCTAGTCCTACTGTTAACTGCCAGTATGCGATTTTCTAACGATTTGGCCACGATGAGCTGATTTTTCGACGCCTACGCAATGTGATGGCACCGCCGCGGGACGCATTAGCAAGGTAGCAGGTGCCAGGGTTGTGTCGCTATTCATTTCAAACGGCATCCGAGTACCATAGTACGAGCAGGCAAGGCACGTAATTGCAGCTCCAGTGGCCGGGAACACGATAGTTCAACCGTTGTTACCGTTGCGTTGGAACGCGATGCAACACGCGAGCGTTAGGGCGAATATCCATCTCCAAGACTCAGTGTCTACGTTAGGTTATGATCGGCGGCCTCCCGAAGGAGGTGAGGCGGGCGGCTAGGATCTGGTCGTACCACCAAAATGAGAAGCGTGACACGATCTCGGTGCTGTTTGACAGAATCCTGATCGGGTCCGCGGGGGCCCCCCGGCTAGGCGGTCATAATGATGCCCACCAACAGAGACGGGGTCCAGAACCAACAAGGGACTGGCAGGCAGTACGACGTGGGGGTTGATAGAGGGGGAGGACGATTTGAGGTGTCATATTCTTCTGTCTGGGTTCATCTGCGTCACTCACTAGTGAATGCAATCTATTCGAGTGTTGACCTACGAAATCATTGTCCTCGATTGGTGAAGGTCAGACATTGCGGTGGACCAAGACACTTCCGAGGCCGCGCTGCTGGGACCGTTGATCGGAGACATTGCTTGGACGATCCGACGTGGAGCCTGAACTGGTTCGAGATCATGAGGCTGTCACAGAGGAACGTTGTCCAGTCAATCCCGAAGTCTCAAGACGCCACCTCGTGCGCATCATGCCGGGGGCGCTCAAGTCCACGTTTTGTGTGGTTTCCTCGCCGCCCAGAAGAGCTCGTCGGCCGGGATGCGTCCGGTTGCTTGAGGTGACTCCGGGGCTGGAACTGAAGTACACCGTTACGGCCGGGCGTCCTTGGGCAAAACGTCATCCACGAGTCCCTTGCTCTCTCTCCCTGTTGCTGTTCTCTTGGCCGGGATCGAGGATACGCAGCTTGCATAAGGCTTTTGCGGCTTGCTTTTCCTTCTTGTACGCTTCCAAGGGGGCAAACTCTCCGTGTGGGATTCTGGCATGTGCTCGCGGCGATCTTTACTGCTCGGAGGAGCAGATAGCACCCCAAAAGTGAGGCTGGCCAGGCCGGTTACATTTTGCCAGGCGGACATGGGCTGCAAGTGATCTCGGATTGGGTCCTTTGCCGTCGGCCCCCGATCCAATTGACATTCTGAGCTGCTGGGTACGGGTTCTCATCCCGTCACCTGCCGTTCCACCCACCAACCCAGCCGACTGGGACCGGAGGCGATAATGAGATACTAGGAGTGATGTGAGTATTAATGTGGCTACTAGTTCCGGAGGAGCTGCATGCAAATTGCAGATCTCATGCGACGACCATGCTCGTCGGCGTCTGCGAAGAAAATGAGGCTCGCCAGACAGCCCTCGAAATGCCGTAGGATCGGTCTCGTGAGCCAATCCCTCCTCGCTGGGCCGTCTTATTCCCTGCGCCGGGGCGTTTCTCCTAGTTTTCTCTCTGTCTCCGTGACGAGCCCCCGGGCATGCCAATGGCGATGCAACGAGTTCAGCCTGTCTCATCCACAAGGCTGGGCCTAGCCACAGAAGATCTTCTTATCCAGCGCTTGTCACCCACGTCCTTGGATTGGGGACGAGGGCAGGGTTCTCAGCACCATGGCGACTTTCACCCACACTCTGCTGTAGTGCAACTCTGTTCTGCCCACGCCTCTTGTCGATTTTGGTTTTGTTTTTTTCTTGAACGACTTTGTTTCGTCAGATCTTACAGGAATTGCCCCGAGGAGGCGCCCACTTCAACCATGTACAACCTTTCCCCCGGACAGTCACATTCGAATTGTCTCGAGCTCTTCGCTTGTCTCATGGGCGAGTGACGCAGATTGAAAAAGACCGGCCGCCCTTCCTGCAGTTGGATCCCCACAGACTCCGTTTTGCTTCAGTCTGTTCGAGTCGTTGGTTCCATTATCTAATTGCCCTCTCTCCATCATAGTTCGGGTGGCTCCATTCACATTCTGAATCCCGCAGCAGCCAATCCTGCCGTGAACTACACGAACTGCCGGCCGTCATCTGCAAGGTTAATAGTTGCCCTGTTATGCATGATTGGCAGAGGGGACGCCCTATTGATACAGCGGCGTGGAAGGAGGACGAGGTTACCAGGCCTTAACAACACCATTCACACTCTCCGCCGGCGTCGCACCCCAAGCGGCCAGCTCCAAGATTAGGTGTGTTAGTCGGCGTTAATTTTTAGAAAAAAACTCTGTTACTGCTGAGATCGACCCATCCCCCCATCGTTGCTGCTGGCGCATCCCGCCGCTCCGTCGGCAGAGATGAGTAATCCTGTCCGCTCCAGCTCCTTGGATGCGCAAACCGACCCGGCCGACGACATGGACGAGCCTCCGCCCTCCCGCGAGATCCGTTTCATCCACGGGTCTGCCCAACGACTTTTGACGACGCACCGCCACCAGCAGCAAATTGAAATTGATCAGCAAGGACAAGACATTGGCGCTTATGAGTTTTCTGGCCTAGCGCCAGAGATCCAAGGAGAAAGCGGCCCGGCTTTTGTTCATCCATCCCTTTCACACCTCCAATCTCATGCCTCGTCTACGACCCATGTCCACCACTCACAGCCCCATCGGCTTCAGCATCCAGACCAGGGAAACCATCACGGCATTCGACATGAGCAGGAGACGGTAACTGTCTACGACCCCCAACAACAGTACCGCCGACCGCAGCATATTCCGCAGCAAACCCCGTCGCGACAACGGCAGTCCTTCTCGTATACATCGCCCCCTGAGTCCCACCAATCCGCTTCCCTGACCTCCTCGTCCTCGGACTCGTCCTCTCTCCTACGCCATCCCCACGACCCTCGACTGCTCCAGGCCCAGTACCAGACGACCTCGACAGGCTACGACTTGCCTCCTGACCCCAGCTTTCCCTCTGGCATTAGTGATCTGGTCCCGATTCAGCTTCAGGGCCTAGTGGCTGCCGCGCACATCCCTCAGCCCCAGCCGTCCTTTGTTGGTTTCTCTGCTGCGGACCACCCTGCTGGGCCCGCTCCGTTCATCGTTGCTGGCGGCGACGACCACGACTTCTTCCATCACCAGCACCGAGAACCCGGCGTCCTGCAGTTCCCTGGCGTCTATCCCCTATCATTCATGCAGAACCCGGAATTGTCAATACTGAATGCCGAGTCGTTTGACGATGGCATGGCGGGCGCGGGGTTCCGCGCGCCGAGGAGTCTGCCACGGAGAAGCTCGCGGGCCGTAAGTGGCGATGAGCCAGCGCGGTCAAGGAAACGAAGCAAAGCACAGTCTACCGAAGCTTGCGACCACGAGGAGGAGGAGGAAAAGAAACGGTCGCGAGGTAGACCGCGACTGGACACGAACGATGAAACTGCCAAAGACGTAAGTAAACGGTACATGAAGCCACGGTCATCTTTCCATCTTGCGTTGAGCCCCGCGTGCATCCTTCTGACTTGATCACAGCGTCGTCGGACTCAGATCCGCCTTGCGCAAAGAGCCTACCGCAACCGCAAGGAAACCGCCATTCAGACTCTTGAGAAGAAGGTTGACCAACTCAAAAACAACAACAACGAGATGAGCAAGGCCTTTATGAAACTCTACGACTTTGCCGTCGGCAAGGGGATGCATGAGAGTGCACCAGAATTCGGTCGGCAACTCCAAGCCACAACCGAGAAGTTCGTCTCTTTGGCGCGAAGGACAAGCGAGGTCCTGGGCAGAGGCGGCGAGGAGCCCGTCAGCCAAGATCACGAGT
Organism: Colletotrichum sansevieriae; assembly: GCA_026260285.1. Classification (NCBI taxonomy): domain Eukaryota; kingdom Fungi; phylum Ascomycota; class Sordariomycetes; order Glomerellales; family Glomerellaceae; genus Colletotrichum; species Colletotrichum sansevieriae. Next base: position 5,808 of record JAOQIF010000907.1, on the reverse strand, counting down.
CCGAAGGGCACAAGTCGAGTCCAACCAGCAACCCCGAGAACCCAACCGAAAAGCCTCGCTCCCCAGACGTCGCTGAAGCCCATCGGATACTGTACGGGGGATACCTGATTGACCAGGACCCCGTCGACATCCAGCAGTCTACCCCTCGCAGGCACGCCCTGACCGCGGTTCACACGACATCATGGGCCCGCGGCAGCCAAGCTGACCAAACCAGCGCGCTGTCAGACCAGGAGGCGCCGCTGGGCTACGAGATCGTCACGGAGCCGACGCCGGACAACGCAAGCTTCCCATTCGGTATGTCCCTCGAGAGCGGGCTGGACGCGGCGGACCTGTTTCCTCCGTCGGACCAACCCTCCCAGTCTTCTCCCTCCCCCCTCCCCCTGCTGTCGGCGCCGAGCTCGTACGCGTACCAGGAGCGGACGTTCGGGCGGCGGCTGCAGCGGTCGACGCTCGAGCGCGCGTACCTCCTGATGCGCATGCCGAACCCGCCGCCGCACCGCGTCGCCTCCGTCTTCGGCTTCTGCCTGCTGTTCGAGCCGCGCGAGAGCATCGTCGACAGGCTGGCTAACCGGCTCAGCGTGAACCAGGACGAGACGCTGTTCAACTGGCGGTTCCCGTTCCTGCACCTCGGCGGCGGCGGGACCTTCTTCGACGAGGTGCGCAACGAGGCGGACGCGTCGGGCCTGCCGCGCCGCGGCAAGCCCGGGCGGCCGGCGGCGGCGGTGGTGGGCAACCAGGGCTCGCTGGAGCCGCAGAGGCAAAAGGTCGACTCCGCGTACGGGATCGGGCCGTGGGACGCGCGCACGGAGGAGGTCAAGGATTCGAGGGTGGACCGCAGGCTGCGCACGTCGGTGCCCGGGTTCGACGGCGACTTTTACGACGCGGACGAGGTCGAGTGGGTGTTGCGGCGGAGGGGCGTCGTCATACCCCCGGCGGCGGACTTTGTCACCGCCGAGATCGACCCGGCCGACTTCGCCGATGGTGTGAGCGTCGGGAGCACGGCCATGGACAATTACGTCGCGACTATGCTCGCCGAGGCAAGTACCTCCTTCGGCATGAGCGCCGCGCCCGGCGTCAGTGGAGAGTCGTCAGCTCACGGAACGGCGGCGTCGGACTTCATCGGGACGACGGCGGCGGGGATCCCGACCACGTTGGCGACGTCGATGCCGGTGAGTCTCGATCCGAATGTCGGCGGGGACATGTTTGGCTTGGTCAGCGCTGCGCCGAGCGGGACGCCGCCGACGGCACCATCCAGGAGGAGGACGGTGACTATAGACGTAGGGATGCTCGTCCACGGTAAGTCATGTGCTGCTGGGATTCCAAAGGGAGATTTGAGACTGACGCCGTCGCCGCACGTAGAACTTGGGTCGCGGTCTGTCTGTCTGGGGAGGTCGCCTGGAGTTCGGCCGAGAGATGTCAACGCCGCTTTTTGGAGTTCGCTGGCGACTTGACAATCCTCACGGAGTATGGTGCCGTTCTTGCATGAAAGTGCTTGCGTCTTTTGTAATTATCTAGAGCTGGTCAGCTTTTGTCTGGCGGCCAGGGGGCGGCGCGATTTCGATCTCTTCGGTAGCATGGCCGTTCGGTGAACACAGGAACCGTCGGTCACGGGTCGGGCGCACGAAATCATTTGTTTGCTTGACGTGTACAGCGGGGGGGAAATGTCGCCGTCAGTTGGAAATCGTACTTCGTCGGCCATTCGGATCGACTGTTGACATTCTTGACATTATATTCAGGCTGTATATTTATTGGATACCCGGTCGTCCCCCGGCAAGCCAAGAATACGTGATCGAGTGGCTACTGTGTGTCACGAGCCAGGATGAGATCGCAGGGAAAAGGGCTTATCGGACTATCCTGGGGAAGTCCGTAGAAGGGGAACACCGGGTAGCCCCTTAGGTAACGGGCTATCCTAGGGAAGTCCATAGAAGGGGGGCACCGGGTAGCTCCCTAGATAAGTCCTCTAGCCCTCACGCACCCTCACGCAGTAGGCTGGAGGGCTAGAGAAGAACGTGTCACAAAAAGGTGCAGTGCAGAGTGAGAGAGTTAGTATAGATAGGTGTAAGGGTTATATATTCATTCTTCTCTAGCCCTCTAGCCTATTATATAAGGGTATATAAGAGCTAGAGGATTTATCTAAAGAGCTACTTAATACCCCCCTTCTATAGACTTCCCTAGGATAGCCTATTACCTAAGGGGCTACTTAATATTCCCCTTCTATAGACTTCCCTAGGATAATCTAATAAACCCTTTTCCCTATAATCTTATCCTAGCTTATAATATAATCCCCCCTCTCTAAACTAGCCTATCCTTAGATTAAGCTATTTAATAGTTATTTAGAGGGTACCTAGTACTTACTTATAGTATTTTTAGTTTCTAGTTCCTTTAGGTCTAGAATTTAGTATCCCTTATTCTAGCTATATAACTCTTCTTTAGATAGCTAAGTAGCTTAGAAGAGTAGTTAGCTAGTAATAGGGTACTTATCCTCTACCCTAGTAACTCTTATAGCTTTATACCTAGGTATTAAGGGACTTTATAGCTTAGAGGAGCTCAGAGGAGCAGTTAGCTAGTAGTAGAGGTACCTATCCTCTACCCTAGCTACTCTAAACGGTCAAACGGAGATCAATCACTACCTACCCGGAGGACACCAAGGAGCTTAAGGATGCTAGGGATGCTAAAACCAATATCCTACTAGAGTACTAGGATTTTGAGAAGGTATTTAATATTAACCTAGCAGGGACTACACTAGAGTTTAGGACTACTAGGAGCTACCCTATTAACCTAGAGCCTAGGACTAAGCCCCTATTTAGACCTATCTACCTACTAGCTAAGAAGGAATTAGAGGAATTAAGGGATTATATCTATAAAGCCCTATAAAAGGGATAGATTTGCCTATTAATAAGTCTAGTAGGGGTATTAATCCTATTTATCCTAAAGAAGGGAGGTAAGTTAAGGTTATATATAGACTACTAGGGAATTAACTAGGTAACTACTAAGAACTATACCCCTCTCACCCTAATTAATAAAATCCTTAATTAACTCTCCTAAGCAAAGTATTTTACTAAACTTAACCTTAAGGATGCTTACTACGAAGTGAGGATCTAAGAGGGAGATAAGTAAAAGATAGCATTTCGCATATAATATAGCTATTATAAATATTATATTATGCTATTTAGGCTTTTTAATATACCTGCTACCTTCTAGACTTTTATTAATAAGTTACTTATAGGCCTACTTAACGTTATTTATATTATATATTTAGATAATATCTTAATATTTACTAATAATATAGACTCCTATATAGAGGTAGTAAGGCAGGTACTTACCTAGTTAGAAGCTAATAGCCTCTATACGAACCCTAATAAGTAGGAATTCCATAAGGAATAGATCGACTTTCTTAGGTTCATAGTATTAGTAGATAGGATTACTATAGAATAAGAGAGGGTCTAGGTAATCGCTAAGTAGCTAGTACCTACTATAATATAATAAATTCAGCAATTCCTAGGCTTTATAAGGGTTTATACGAGATTTACTAAGAATTATTCCAAAATCGATAGCCTACTTACTAACTAATTTGCTAATATAGCTAAGGGATAACTAGTAATAAGTAGCAAGGTACTAGTTACCTTCTATTAGCTCTATGCTTTATTTATAGAGGCACCTATTTTTTACTACTTTAACCCCACGCTCCTAATTTATATTAAAACTAATATATCAGACTTTATAATAGGGGTAATATTAAGCTAGCTAGAGGGGGATATATAGAGACTAATAGTATTTATATCCTAGAAGCTTAAGAGCGCATAACTATAATATAGCATACTAGAGGTAGAGCTACTAGCTATTAGGGAGGTAGTAGTGAGGTAGTAGTACTATTTGCTTTACTCCTAGCATTATATCTAATTTATTACTAACTACTTAGGTTACTAATACCTTGCTAATAAGAAAACGCTTAGCAGCTATTAGGCATAGCTATTATACCTATTAATATTTAACTTTGAAATCAAATACTAGCCTAGTTGCTATAACATAGCTAATAGCCTCTTATAAAGACCTAATTATACCCCTAAGAATATAGAGATTAAGAAAGCTAGAGATTTACTCCTATAGGACTTTCTATAATATTTTAACTAAGTTATTATCTAGAGGGTAAGCACTAGGTAATAATAGGGTGCTTAACTATTAAATACCTCTTTAGAATAACTTGCACCCTCGCTTTAGGACTAAGTTAAGGAAGCCTAATAGAAAGATCCCTTCTATATTAATAAGGAGTAGGAATAATAAGGGATAAGGTAGTTACTACATAATACTAGTACCCTGAGATACTAAGAGGGTCTATATATCCCTAATAACTACCTACTTTAGAACGAAGTCCTTAGAGTATTCTATAATAAACTATCTAGAGGTTACTAGGGGGTTATTAAGATACTAAAGAGGATTAGAAAGTCGTTTTTCTAGAACTCGCAGAAGAGCGATATAAAGGAATATATTAAGATATATATAATATAAATAATATATAAAACCAAGATATTACCTCCTATATATTAAACTTATACCCCTACTAGTACCTGCCTAGCCCTTTTAATAAATATTAATTAACTTTATTACTAAACTATTGCTATTACTTATAATAGGAAATAAACCATATGATAGTATTTTCATCGTTATTAACTAATTTATGAAATACTCCCTATATATCCCTACTAAGGAGTTACTTATAGCTAATCGGTTAGCTATACTAGTTACTAAATATATCTTCCTCATATTTAAGCTCCTAGAGGCTATTATATCTAACTGAGGATCGCTATTTACTAGCAATTTTTAGTCTAAAGTATACTACCTGCTAGGTATTAAGAGGAAGATTAGCACTACTTTTTACCCCTAGACTAATAGCTAAATAGAATGCTAAAATCAGAGCATTAAGTGCTTTTTATAAGCTTTCTATAATATTAACTAGGATAATTAGGTAACGTAGCTTAACCTAGCTTAATTTATTTATAATAACTCCTACTATAAGGCTACTAAGATATTACCTACTAAGCTGCTAATAGGATATTCTCCCTGCAGGCCTAATGATATTAAACCCTAGCAAAAGGCCTTAGTAGTCCTAGCAGCATATAAGAGAGTTTAGGATCTGCTTACCCAGAGGTTAGCTATTACTAACTTGCTTTATAAGTATAATAAAATATATAGTAAGTTCTATAATTAGAGGAGGACCGCTACTATTTTCGCTATAGGAGACCTCGTATTACTTTTAACTAAAAATATTAGGTAGAGGTAGCCTTCCTAGAAACTTTCTAATAAATATCTAGGCCTATTTAGGATCTAACGGGTGATTAATAGAGGATAAGCATATAAGCTATAGATAGATAAAAACTACTGAATTCATAATGTTTTCACGCCTATGCAATTAGAGCCCTTTTTCAGCTTAGCCGTCTTACTATGAGAAATCCTAATTAATAATAATAATAATATCTATATAGTAAACCATATCATTACCTATAGGGGCCCTAGACGAAAGTACTAGTACCTTATTAAATAGAAGGGGTATAGCGAACTAGATAATTCTATGAGGGGCTAGCCCGGGGTTTGTTCAACTTAGGGGTGCCTCAATTATAGTAATCTAAGCTGAGGAAGGGAAGTTTTCTAGGAAGTTCCCTATGCAATAGAAAAGCAGATATAGGGCGAACGTTAAGCGAGAGCAGTTATTAAGGGCAGAATTCTTAGGGTCTATAGCACTACCTAGACGTTAGTAGTAGCATAGCCTCTAATATATGGGGGGGGGGGGGGGGGGGGGGGGGGGGGGGGGGG
>JAOQIF010000906.1:0-34968 GCA_026260285.1 Colletotrichum sansevieriae | reverse complement strand
TCTATAGTTAGTATATCTATAAAAGATTAATATAATATTATAATACTTATATCTTTATCTTCTTAATATATAAGTTAAAGATAAGCTATTCTTATATCTTCTTAGATAGATGCTTTAGGTATTAATATTTAATAAAATAGAACTAAAGAAGAATCTCCTCCCTAGTAAAGAAGCTTTCTATACTTAGGAAGTTATTATTATTTCTAAGTAGATTATACTTATATATTATAATAAGAGTAAATATAGGATAACTAAAGATATGCTTAATCTTAATATAGAGGCGCTTAAGAACTACTTCCTAAGTATTATAGAAGAATTAGTATTTATAGATTTAGTTATCCTAGAAGAATTAGTAATTATTTGTTATAATCTATATATTATAATTAGCTTATTAAGGATTAGAGCACTCTGCTTAGCTATATGAGTTTGAGTTACCCTATCCTTAATACTAACTTCGAAGTTAAGCATAGTCTTAACGTTATCTAAATTCATCTAGGTATTAATATTAATCTCATCTAGAGGAATATCCTCCTATTCTTTATCACTATTATTATTAATAATTATATTATATATTAATATAGCCGGACCTATAAGCCTTATAAGAAGCTAGCTTAGATATATTCCTTTTATTATACTAGATAATATTAGTATAAAGAAAGTAATTTAAAATAAAGTTAAAATAAAGATACTTACTATAGGGCGTTAACTTACTAGATCTCTTAAGCTTTGAAGTTAGTATGCTCTATTACAAATATATTAATCTATATATCTAAACTTTTTAGAGCCTTAAGCTTATAGGATTTCTATTATCAAAGGGCCTTTTTAGCCTAATTAATCGACTTTTAGGCTTTATTTATATTCTTAACTCATTAGCGCGACTTCTTAGTATTTATATAATTAGAATATTCTAACTCTGCCTTTTGCTTAGCTCCAGCGCTAGATCTAAGTAGTCGACCTATTACTAATTAGTATAAATAATTACTATAAATCTATATAAAGCATATTATAATTCCGCTTAAATAATATTTTATATAATATACTACTCTCTAATTAAAATAGTTATTAGTAAGTAAAAGTATAGTATAAAGACTATTATATATTACCTATAGTAGTTATTATATTTTATTAAAGTTATTTAGTAGGTGCTTATTAGGGGGAAGATTTATTATTATTTAGAAAAGTTAAAAAACCGTGAAAATTAATTACTAGTAGCCTGTGCATAACGCGCTATAGGTACCTTCCTTTTCTTCTAATTAAAAATCAAAAATCAAAATACTTTAAATTATACCTATAGATTGCTTTAAATACACTCTTTTTAAAAAGTTAGTCCTTATATTTTTATAATAGTTATATAATTTACTATATATTTATTAATATCTATATTTTATATAGAAATAGCTTCGCACTCTCCTCAAAAGGTTCGCACCTTCTTATAAATAATTAAAAATTAGCTAATAATATATTTAACTTTTTCTTCTATAAATAATACTAATATTATACTTAATACTATATAAATCATATTATAAGTTAAACCTCTCCTTTATTATATCTATTCTTTATACTAATTATATTTAGATATTATTTATAAGAATAAAAAACGCCTAAAAGGCTACTAATATTAAGAAGGCTAGTAAGAAGTCTAGTAAGAAAGCTAGCAAAGTATCTAAAGCAAGGAAGATTATAAGTAGTAAATTAGCCCTAGGTAAGTCTATCTAGGCTAGAGCTACTAAGAAGAAGTATTACTAGCGCCCTAGTAATAAGTTAAGATTAATATAAAAGATAACTATAAATTAACCCTTTCTAGCTAAAGCCCTCTATAAAATTTGCATATATTAGAAGTCTGCTAATCTTCTTATCTATAAGCTCCCCTTCTAGCGCTTTATATATAAAATCTACTAGGATTAGGGAAACTAAGATCTTTGCTTCTAAGCTTTAGCTATTTATGCTCTTTAAGAGTTTATTAAATCTCTTCTCACTAGTATCTTTAAGAGTATATACCGCGATTTATTACTTATATATTAAACTAATAAATCTAGTAGTTAACCTTGCTATAATTCATACTAAGTATAATTATTATTATACCTAAAAACCTCTACTTAGTTTAGGCAATCCTAAAGGCAAGCAGGAACTATAGTAGTAATTAGTTCTAGATATAGATATCTATAGAATTAAAGAATTAAGTTAATTACTATAAAGGATACCTATAATAAGTTATATAAAACCCTTTACCTATAGGTACCTATATTAGCTATAACCTAAACCTATATAACCCATAGGTACTTATGGGTAACTTCTAATATTCTGGGTAGTACCCGTTACTACCTAACCCATACCGTGGGTCCCATGGGTACCCACGGGCTGGGTAATTTGCATCTCTAAAGAGGGAGGTGAACTCTTTGGTGAATGACTTGATCTCATCGGAGTTCTTGTCTATAGAGGGAGTCGGATAGTATGATCGGAGCAAAGGGCATGCCTGATATATCGGAGTGTTTCCTAGCGCTCCCGGTGCCGCTCCCAGAAAAGAGCAGCTGAGTGTTACGACCTGTAAACAAGGATAACAGCTGAACGACCCACTTGGGCGTCGGGCGGCTAGGATAGAACATTTGTACTACAGGATCATAGGAATAGCAGGGACTCGCTTGGAATAGAAGAACTATAGTATAAGTTATATGATAATAAGATAAAGAAATAATTAGTAGAGTATATAAAGAAGCGCTTAGTAATTAGTTAGTCCTACTAATTAATTATAATTACCTTATATACCTAGGTAATTACCTAGTAGTTAGATAAAGGATACTATTTAGACTTAAATATAGTATAACCCTAAGCCTAGCTTATAGTTAGACTTCTATAGCTCTTTAGTAATTAACTTAGTATTTATCCTTAGGGATACTCTTAGCTTACCTTTACTACGAATTAACTTATTAAGCCTAAGACTAATTACCTTAGCTTCTAAAGGATAATCTACTATAGCTTATAACCTATAACCTAGACCACGACCTAGTATACTATTCTATATTTCAATCCCTAGCTTCTATTAGTAGACCCTATTATTAGATAGCTAATTAAAATACTTTAATTACTCCTATTTAGTAAGTTAACTATTAAAACCTATTAATAATATAGATAAGAATATCTTCTCGCGCCTCTATTAAGTTACCTATACTAGAAATATCCTCTTCCTTATAATAGCTAACCTAAAAACTAGCTAAGGAACTCAAAGGAGCTCCTATAGCTATAGACTCTAATAATAAAGTTACTCTTAAGAAAGATACCTATTGGAAGCCCAGTCGGCGGTTCGTCGCCGACCCGACTAGCGCCACGTCGGGCCGATAGGACCCACCTATCGCGCCGATTCGACTAATAGGAAGGCCAGGACCCTATACGCAAGGACTGCCTATATAGCTGTTATAACTACTAAACCCACGATAGTTAGATAGAACGAAGAACTATAGTATTACGGAAGAACCCTATCTTTCTAGTACTATTACCTGCGCAGGATAGTTATCCGATACTAATTAGTAGTTAACTTAACTATTGCAACTACTCGAGTTACCGCAGATTAGCAAGGTTTATCACTACCTATGTTAGAAGAGACGTCTCCGCTATTAATATTACTACTACTAGTAGAGGGATTAAAACGACCGTTATAGGCTACTATGATAACTATTTAATAACGTCCAGGCTGCTTTGCGCCTATATATAACGACTAGTTGAGTAAATAACTATAGCGATAACGTCTAGGCTGCTTTACGCCTATATATAACGACCTCGATGCGAAAAGCTATAATATCGCGAAAAATAACGCATACTATACCCCCCCCCTTCCACCTCCTCTACTCTATTCATAATAGCTACCCCAACTACTGAGCCGGGTAGTAATAACCCTCCTCCTCCTCCTCCTACTACTTATAATAGATCTATCTAAGGATCTATTTATAGCGATATCCCTATCCCCACCCAGCTTAAGGGCATTATCCAGCCCGACCTATAGGGCAAGGTTTTCGAGATTAATAAGGATAGCGACGATATTCCTAATATATCTATTAAATAGGTAAATACGTAGATAGGCTATTAACTTGAGGTCTATAAGATCGATAAGAATACTAGCTAAGCCTTCTGGCGCGAGTTCTTATACGACTTTATTAGCTAGACTGCTAAACTATTTAGCAAAGCTAACCAGAAGCTTAGGAAAGCCCTTAAGGATTACGTTATTAGCTATAGAGTATAAGTTAATCTAGCAGCTAGAATAATCTCTATTAGGCTTATTAAGGCTATAAATAGACCTAAGTTCTATTACTAGAGCTAAGCCTAGTTAGATGCCTATATAGATAACTTCCTACGATACCTCGCTAACGACCTAATATTTATTTATAAGATATTAGTACTAGTTATGCTTATACGCCTGCCCTATCCTATAAGGCCTGATGAGAGCCTCGCCTAAGCTAGAACCCCGTAGTTATAGACCCCTCCTATAATAGCGCTAGTGAAAACCACGCCTACTAGCAGAGATAGCGCAGTTAATAATAACTAGGATATAGGCTATAATAGCCTCCTAGCTATGCTAAAGCAGTTAACAGATCTAGCTAAGCTTTATGCTAATAATATGAAGTATAGCGGCGCTAAATACGACGTTCTGGAGGCAAAATTAACTATCTTTCGAGATATCTGCGAGAAGGTTAGGATCTAGCAATTGCAAGCGGCTAGCGCCCTCCCCTTTATACTAAAGGGCTAAGCCTGCAATTACTATTTCAACTAACTTAGCAGCGCCTAGTTAAGCCTCCTAGCTATAGTTAAGAAACTCTGCAATTACTTCGAATCCTATAATACCCGCCAAGCCTACCTAATAGAGTAGCGCTAGGCTATATTAACCCAGGTTATCTATAATAACCCCTCTAAAACGAGGATAGAGTGCTTAGAGATCCTCGTTAACTACGTAACCAAGGTCTAACGAGCCTTACTGCTAGCCTATTACTCCGATCTCGTCCTATAGGACTATATTATTAATACCTACTAAGGGATCGAAGAGTGCTATCTTTGCCTCTTTAACCCTGCTGAATCAACTGAAGGGGTCCTCAGCTAGTTATATTTAGCTATTTTAACAATAACCCGACCTACGATGCAATATATTGCTAAAAATAACGATAGGACTGGGGTCTATTGGACTGACTATACCTACTATAGCAACGGTTAAAAGAATCGTTTTAGGCCCCGTATAGTTAGCAATAGCCTTAATAACGCAGCAAGAGCTAAAAAGTGCTATGTTTATAGCAAACCCGGCTGTTAGTCGATGAAACATACCGACGACGATCGCTATAAGGCCTATAGTAAGTTTAAGAGCAGCTAATACATCCAAAACAACGCCAACCCCGCTGAATATCACTAGTTTTTGGCGTGGTATGAGGGTATCGAAGACCTCGTAGCTACTGCAGCTAACCCCTCTGCTACTAACGACCCTATTAACCTCTTTTACTAGTTGTTATCGATTAATAATAATAGTAACGAGGTTAATAGCACTAACGACGAGGCCTTCCTCACTACTACTTATTTCAACTAACCTACTGCAGTTAATAGCAGTAACGTAATAACCCGCTTAGCCGACTAGTCGACCCTCTATGCAATTAACTGCGTTGAACCCTCTTATAACGTATTAGTCGATAAAAATAATAACCCCGTCGCGATATACGTTACTAACCGTTACTTATTAACTACGTTTAGAGGGATTATCCCTAACTCCAGCGCAGCCCGGTATTCAACCGGGGGTCACCCGCAGTTTCTAGCCCTATAAAAGAGGGTTAACTGCTAACTTGACCCCTCTATAGCCGGGGTAGCCTCGATCCGCTTCAGCAGCGCTAACCCTATTAAATCCCTCGGAATAACAGTTATTATAACTCCCTTTAGCGACGTGACCTTCTATATGATATTAATAAATACCCCCTTCTTATTATCCCTTTATGATATAGACCGACTTAGCGTAAGATTTAATAATATTACTAACTAACTCGTTCGTGACGACCTCACGACCCTAGTTATATAACTATAGGGCTACCTATAGTTTATGACTAACCCGGAAGAGGCCGTTATAAGTTATAACCTCACTGACGTCGAATTACGCTATATCTACCGTCGTTTTAGCTACCTATCCGTCCAACGACTCTATAAAGTCCTCTAGCGCGCTAGCTACCCTGTTAATATCGATATTATTAATAAGTTAACGAAGTTTTGCTACTACTGCTAACTCTATAGCAGCAGCCCCTATTAGTTCAAGTTCACGATAAAAGATAACTGCAATTTCAACTATGAGGTTATTATTAATATTATATATCTTAATAGCAACCGCCCTGCCCTCTATGTTATTGATATAGCTACTGCGTTTAACGCAGCACGCTTTATAAAGGATATATCTACTAAAACTATATAGCAGACTCTTTAGCTCTGCTAGATCGATATATACTAGGGCCTACCCGACTGGATAGTTACTAATGCTAATACCTCCTTTCGATTTGCTGAATTTCGCTAATCTGCGCGAAAGATAGCGATCTCTATAAAAGAGGTCCTAGTTGAGGCTTATAATAGCATCGGGAAGGTTAAATAATACTATAAGCTATTACGCTAGGCCTATGAGATTATCCGGGCGGAAGATCCCTCTACTAACCCCGATATCGCCCTCTAAATAGCTATAAAAGCTATTAATAATATCGCCGGGCCTAACGGCCTAGTACTAACCCTACTAGTATTCGGAGCCTACCCGCGCCTAACGGACGATTTAGCACCCTCACTATCGATTATATAACGCGCCTAAGCTATATAGAAAGCTACTAACGAGATATGCTAACTCTATGCTAGTTATTAGGTTAACGAGGCTATCGTAGCCCGAAATAGCCCTATAACTAAGCCTACGTTAAGCTTACCTCTCTAGTCAGAGGTTAGAGTATAGTGCGAAAAAGATAGCTAGAAGGGCCCCTACTAGCTTATCTCTAATAATAGCTATAAATATATAGTTTAACTACCTAACGGGCTGAAATCCTTCCGGTTGATTATTATTAAACCTTACTACTAGTCGACCGACCTGCTAATAGAACCCGATAGTGATAACAATAGGATTATAGACCCCCACGGGGTAACTAAGGGAATCCACGATACGATTATTATTACTAATAATACAGCTCCCGCCCCGCTATAGCGCCGAGGCTAGCCCTGCTATAACCCGGCGCCGGGTCCGACTTTAACTACACTCCTTGCTAAAACGGATATTACTGCTACTAATAAGACCTTCCTATCTGCTAAAGAGCAATCCGACTACGACCTCGCTATTAAGTTATATAATAATAGCGTGATTATAACCCCTAGAGAGCCTTTTAAGCAGTCGACCCGATAAGAGATCGAATCCCTTATCGAACGAGGCGTATTTAACTTCGTTAGGTATAACCCTGCCCGCTATAGTAGGATCCGGATCTTCTGCTCCTATATTATTAATAAAGTTAAAGGCAAGATAACCTAGCCCTATGAGAAGTCGAGACTTATTATTCAAGGCTATGCTAACGATAGTAAAGAGGCTATTTTAACCTAGGCCCCCACGATCTAAAGAGCTAGTTAATAGCTAATCCTCGCGATCGCCCTATTATTATTAGCTAATAGCAAAACCCTTTGGATCTGCAATATTACCTAAGCCTATATCTAGTCTACTACCTACCTCGCCTGCCCTATCCTCGCTGAAATCCCCGCTTAAATATAGTATAAATACCCTAACGATATTATTATAGAGGTTATAAAACCCCTCTATAGTATCGCCGAGGCTAGCACCTATTAGTAGGCTATATATAGCTGCTACTATAAAGAGAGGCTCGAGATAGAGACTTCGTTATTTAACCCCTGCCTGCTTATATTAACGAAAAATAACCTATCTTTCGCTATTATAGGTATATAAACTAATAATACGTTAGGCCTATCAAACGATGCATTTTCCGCCCTTAAGGAGGCTAAATTGACTAAAGCTGGCTTTTTAGCTAAACCTAAGCAGATCCTCACTATTAATAACCCCCTCGTATTTAATAGTAGGATTATGATAATTAATAATAGCAATACCCTCACCCTTCGCTAAAAGGACCAAGGGCTTAAGTTACACCCTATTAACCCCTCCGCTAACGAAGCCGTCTAAAAGCAGCAATATATTAAATAACGCGCCCGTAGCGCATATATCGCATTAATTTACTAACCCGAGGCCTATTTCGACCTATCTATTACAGCGTAATAGCAAAACCCTATAGTTAATAACGTTAGAATCCTCAACTAGCGAATACTCTAGTAGTTGCAATCCCTCGATAGAGGCCTCAGTTTTATCCCGCTTAACCTCGCTACTGCGAAACTATTTATTTTTATCGATAGATCTTTTGCTAATAACGACGACCTATTATTGCAACTAGGCTTTATTATTATACTAGCCAATAAGACTAACGATAATGAGGCTATTAATGCGTTCGAAGTTAATAGTAATGTCGTTTACTATAGCTTAACGAAGTCAAAACGCGTTACCTATAGCGTGCTAGCCTCGGAGATCTATAGCATAGTCGCTAGCGTCGACATGGCCTATGCGATCGCAATAACCCTCCAAAAGGTCTCTAATCGACTAGATCTACTATTAATATCGACTATTATTTATACTAACTCGTATTCGCTATACGAGTGCCTCGTTAAGCTAGGTATAACGAAAGAAAAGCGCCTTATAATTAATATAATAGTACTATAGTAGTCGTATGAACGCTGCGAGATCGTAGAGATCCGCTAGATCTATAGCGACGATAACCTAGCTAATAGACTCATGAAGTCAACGCCGAATAAAGCCCTCTAATAGCTTATTAATAATAACAAGGCGATAATATAGATAGAGGGGTAGGTCGTCCGATAGTAGCTAGGATCCTAGCCCATAGCTAGGGCCCCGCGTGTAGTAAAACCGGGGATATATAGCATATCGGGGGATAATAATAAAACGTGCGAAAACTGCGGTTATTGGGCTATTTAGGCCCCTTTTGTAAGTAGTACTATTTAGTAGTTATCTTAACGAATATGGGCTATTATGGGGTAGGCACCGGTAGTAATAAAAGACTGCTAGTATTAGAAGCCTAGTTAGCAGTTTATTGCCGACCCGACCGGCGCCACGTCGGGCCGATAGGACCTACCTATCGCGCTGATTCGACCAATAGGAAGGCCAGGACCCCACACGCAAGGACTGCCTATATAGCCGTCGTAACTACTAAACCTACGATAGTTAGATAGAACGAAGAACTATAGTATTATAGAAGAACCCTATCTTTCTGGTACTATTACCTGCGCAGGATAGTTATCCGATAATACCTTTAACTACCTCTAAGCTAGAGTTAAGAAAGGAGATAATAATACTACTAAGATCTAGACTATATATAATAAAACTGCTATAGAACTTCAGGGCCTTAAGGAAATAATATAATAACTTAGAAATAGCCCCTAGTATATTATAGATCTAGAAAACGAGGTTATCTATCTTAGAGGATAAAAAGATAATAGTAATATTAAAGAACTTCAGAGGGAAGTTAGAACCCTCCCCGCTACTACTAATATTATTATAACTCCTATAGGAGGATAATAGAAACTTAAACTTAGCCCTTTAATAACCTATAATAGCACTCCTAGATATCTCAAAGGATTCCTAATCTAGGTTAAGAACTACTAAAATTTCTATTATAATAACTTTACTAACTAGACTAAGAAGGTTATCTATATAGCTACCTACCTTAGAGGATAAGCCCTTAAATAGTTTAAACCTATCTAGGAAGAATTCCTTAAGTATAAAACCCTAGATAAGTGTTCTATAGAAACCTATAATATCTATAGTAGCTTCAAAGGTTTTAAGGAAGCCCTCTAATCGCTCTTCTAAGACCCTAATAAAAAATAATAAGCTAAATGTAAACTACTATAGCTTAGGCAGACTAAATCTACTAAAGACTTCGCTATAGCCTTTAGATAACTTAATATCTAGCTTAATCTAACTAAAGAAACTAAAATCTTTATATTCTATTAAGGACTTAAGGATAAGGTTAAGGATGAAGTTATTAAGCTTAATTAACCTAATAACTTCTTATAGTATGCTAACCTTGCTATTAAGATTAATAATTAACTATTTAAATGCTGCAAAGAAAAGGGTAAAAAGCAATAAGGCCCTAACTCAGGATATAAGTACTAATAGCAGCTATAATATAAGTTTAATAGCTAGTGGAATAATAACTAACCTCGTAGTAACTAGAATAACACCCGCTAAAGCACCGCCTATAGATAGCATAGCAGACCTATAGACCTTAGCTTAACTACGAAGAATTAAGATAAGAAAACCTAGAACCTAAAATACTATAACTATAACTAATATAGGTATATCTCTAGAAATTGTAATAAGCTAAAGAAACTAGGCTAGAAACTAGCACTAGAAAGCATAAAGCAGGTTAATATAACTATAAAGGCACCCTATATATCCATATCATGGACTAGATATTATGATAACAACTGCTGAATTTATCTAGAAGATAAGGAAATATTAGGTCATTACCCTAGAGATAGTAATTATAGATAATTAGGTTATAATATAACCCCACCTATAGTTAAAACCAAAATAATCGCTATAGCCTACTAAAGCAATAGCAGAATCACTAGAAAACCCACCGAATAACTTAATAAAATACTATAAGTATAATAACTTAAACCCGCTAGCACTCCATTACTATAAGTTATTAATACATAAGAATAAGAACTTGAAGATAATAACGAATAACGGATCCTACGCCTCGAAGTAGCCTAGACTCTTTAACTATAATAAGCCTAATAAGAACTAGATAACTATATCTAGTATTAGCCAATCAGTGCCCTAACGATATATATTAAATATTACAGAAATATATATAGCAATCCCGCTAGAATTAAATAAATTAACTAGCAACTTAAAGAATAAGGTAAGGAAGAATCTAATAGAGAACTAGATTATTAGCATAACCCCTTAAAAGAATAATAACTATTCCACCTCACTAATAACTAGATATTTAGAGAAGGAGAAAGCTCACCTTATAACTTAGATAAACCTCGCGATATTACCTAATAATATACTTAGATAGAGATCGCTTATAGATTCATACCTAGCATAGATAATACTAGCTCTAAAGAGGAATCTAATACTAAGGAAGTAATAAGATAGATCCTTAGGTACTAAAAGATTAATATATACTAAGATAAATAATAATAATACTTCTTTAGGATCTTAGTATTATAAAGAAATAAGAACTATATCCCGAAGCTCTATACTAAGGACTACCTAGCTCTTTAAATTAACTATTATAGCTAGTAAAGCCTATTTTAAGCCTAGTATCTCTTTAATAAATATAAGGAGCACCTTAGAGATAAATATAAGTACTAACTCTACCCCTAAAGATATAATAATAAGCCTATTATAAATATCTACGCTATATATATTATAATTAGATAGATAATAGTAACTTTTAATAGAAGGATTGCTACCTTTTAACTAAGGCTATAGTTCCCTATAAGATACTAGCATAACGATATAATAAAATAGAATAAATACTAGCATAATAAATACTAAGTTCACTACTAAGATAAGGCATACGCCTAGAGAATTATAAAGGATAGACTAAGACCCCTATAGGTTAAAATCTATAAGAATAGCCTCTATAAGGTATAAAGAGAAGGAAAACGAATTACCTACCTAGAATAACTAGAGCAATTAAAAAACTAGACTCGCCTACTAATAAAGGACTATAATAAGTAATAATAATAAGGTCTATTTATGCTATTACCTAGAACCTATAAATATACCTATAGCTAGAAGTTATAATCTATAATAAAAGGATAATTATGCTTATAGATAGCAGATTAGAAGTCGATATTATAACACCCTAAACAGTAAACCAACTATAAATACTATAGAAAGCTAAGGAATATATTTATAAACTTAATAATACTAAGGGAAAATAAGTCTATTATAAAGGAGGAGTTATTAAAAATAAGACCACGCCCCTTGAGATGAGTTACCTAATTTAGAAAGAATAAATCTAACTCAACCTTATAGAAATAGGATTATATAATATTATATTAGGAATACTATAATTAGAATGAAATAATCCCTAGATAGATTAGAGAATAGGCTAACTCTATTAGGATTATAATAATTTAGTCCCTAAGTAGCACTACTAAAGTTAGGCCTTAAATAAATTAATAATATAAAAAGGAGTAGTAAGATAATACCTCTGCTACCTTAAGGCAAAAGAAGCTATATTATAACTATTAATAATAATAGATCTTAAATAATAGAATAATCTATTTTTATCTATCCTAGAAGAATATAGAGTCTATAAGAAACTCTTTGCAGCTAAATTAGAAACTAGACTGCCTAAATATACTAGTTTTAATTATAAAATCACCCTTAAAGAAGGGAAGGAACTATAATTTAATAAGATCTATAGACTAAATCTAATAGAAATAAAGGCCCTAGATAAGTACCTCAAAGAAAACCTCAGAAAGAGATATATTAGACCCTTAATATTACTAGCAGGAAGCCTAATCCTATTTATACCTAAGAAAAACAAGAAGTTATAACTATATATTAACTATCATATGCTTAACGAAAGAACGATTAAAAATCATTACTTACTACCCCTTATTAACGAAATAAGATAACTCGTCTATAGAGCTAATTAGTTCATAGCCCTCGACCTCAAAGGAGCCTATAACCTGATTAGAATAAAGCAAGGAGAAGAATAGAAGACTATCTTTTAAATGCGAGAAGGATATTTTAAGTACCTTATTATACCCTTTAGTCTTACTAATACCCTTATAAATTTCTAGAATATAATTAACTATATCTTATATAAATACGTTAATATTTATATAGTAGTTTACCTTAATAATATCCTCATATTCTCGCTAATACTTAAGAAATATAAGGAAGATATATACTACGTCTTACTAGCACTCTAGGAAGCTAAGCTTCTAGTCGAACCTAAAAAAAGCGAATTCTATACCTAAAAGGTAGAATACCTCGGATTTATTATTACCCCTAGAAAATTCTATATATTAGAAAATAAAGTTAAAGCTATTAAGGAATAGCTAGTACGTAAGAAGTCTAAGGAAATCTAAGGATTCCGAGGTTTTATTAACTTCTAATATAAGTTTATTAAAAACTATAGTAAAATCAATATAGCTCTTATAAGCCTTAGCTATAAAGATATACCCTTTATATAGGAAGAACTATGATAAATAGCCTTCTAAAAGATCAAGGACCTTATTGCTAGCAAACTAGTCTTAATTATTCTAGACCCTATGAAATAATTTAAAATAGAACTAGATTCTTTAGATTACACCCTCGGAGTATAATTATCCTAATAAGATTTAGAAGGATAATTATATTTATATGCCTTCTTCTCTTATAAGCTCTATAGATCTAAACTAAACTACCTAATCTATAATAAAGAACTTATAATAATTATTAAAGCCTTTGAAAAATAGAGACCTAAACTCTTAGGAATAATTTATAAAGTACTTATATACTCTAACTATAAGAATCTTTTATACTTCACTATCTTAAAAATATTAAATAGATAATAAGTTAGATAGTTAGAATTCCTCTTAGAATTTAACTTTAGAATAATCTATTATAAAGGATTAGATAATAGTAGAGCTAACGCTCTTAGCTAATAACTAGATTATAATATCCTAGTACTAGAAGAAACCTAGGTAATTCTTAAAGAAAATAATAAAGGAGACCTAGTACTAATAACTAAACTCTTAATAATAGCTAGATAATCTAGTGCTAGCCCGCCTAGCAAACTAAATAAAGAAGCAATTATAGAGTTTTACGCTCGCCCTATATATAGATACTAAGGAATTATAAAAACCTAGAAATAGCTATAATAATAATATAGAGAAAAGGTTACTAGAGAACGTATAGTAAAGGTAATAAGAGATTATAAGGTCTGCTTAAAAAGCAAACCCGCTTAATATTAGCCTTATAGCATACTATAACCTTTACTTATGCTACGGACTGCCTAGCAATCTATATCCCTTAGCTTTATTATTAAACTACTAAAGTCTTAAGAACCCCTTATAGGAGTATACTTTAATAGCATTCTTATTATTATAGATTAACTCACGAAGTATGCCTACTTCATCCTATATAAGGAAGCAAGCAACGCTAAAGAATATATATATACCTTTATTAAGTATATTATTACTAATTATAGAATACCTAAAGAAATCATATCTAATAGAGATAAGATCTTTACTTCTAAGTTCTAGAAGTTAATTATAGCATAACTTAGCACTAAATAATTAATATCTACTATATTCTACCTATAGACTAATAGATAAATAGAAAGAATTAACTAAATCCTTAAAACTTATCTCTACGCCTATATTAACTATAACTAAGATAATTAGGTTATATTACTCCTAGTTGCCTAATTTGCTTATAATAGCATAATTAGAAAAAGCACTAAGGAATCCCCCTTCTACTTTAACTACGGATTTAAGCCTATTACCTATAGAGAACTACGAGCAGGACTAGCTATAGTAAAAGCTATCGCTTTAGTATGATAAATAAAGGATATCTAAGATAATATATGTAAAGAACTTGAATTTATACAATAATAAATAATATAGTTTAGTAATTAATAAAGGATCAAGGGACTAACCTTAAAGGAGGGAAATAGCACCTATCTTATATAGCAGAATATTAAAATAAAATAACTAAGCGATAAACTTAATTATAAAAAACTTAGACCTTTTAAAATCTTATGAGTTATTTTGCTAGTTAACTATAAACTTAAACTACTAGAAACTATAAAATACTATCTAATATTTTATATCTTACTACTTAAACTAGCCCTATGAGGATTATATATAAACGATCTTATTATTATAGAAGATAATAAACTAGAATATGAACTCAAATAAATCATTAACTACCTCAAAGAACTAGAAGGTTACTAATACCTAGTAAAATAGAAAGGATATAGTTATAAAGATAATATATAGGAACTAGCTAAAAACGTTACTAATATAATAGAAGAACTCACTATCTACTAGTAATAATACTAAGAATAGGAAATAATACCCGCACTAATCCTACCTATAGCACTAATCTAAGAAAATATAGGTTACTAATAAATTAGATACCTTTATAGGTATACTAAACTACTAATAGAAGCAGATCAACTATAATAAGGAAAACTACTTATTTAATTAGAAATACCTAAAGATAACTAAGATTCCCCTAATAAAAAATTCGGAGTACTAGGATTCCAATCTAGAATTAAATCCAAGTCTAATACTCCAAAGCTACCTATAGACTAGACCTCTAATATAAGAGACGCTATAAGCTCCTCTTCTATAACCTCCTAACCTTTCTAAAATACTATTCTTTTCTACTTATATAATAAATTCAACTACGCTATAGACTTATCTAACTTAGCTTATATAATATATAAAGTAGTAGCCTTCTTTTATAATACCTCCTCCTTAGCTACCTTAGCATCCTCTAAACGAGCAGCCTAGTCTAATAAATAATTAACTAAGGAATAATTAATAAGGATATAATACCTAAGGAACTATAGAAAACCCATGAGCATAAATAGCATCTACTACTATATCATAGGACCGCCCTAAATAAGTATACTCGCTGCAAACTTCACCCCTAGGGATTAATTTATAATATTTCCCTAAAAAATAGCAGTAGGAATAAGGCATATTAGTAATAAAACCAAACTTAGTAATATCTAGTATATAGTTATAATATCGAAGAGTAGAGGTAGAATTCGATTTTAACTTTTAAATACGACCTAATATAGTATTAGTATTATAAATAATGAGGAAGCATAATTAATAGATCCCTAACCTAGGACTAATAACCTACTTATATTAGGTCTTAAGGATAAGACCTTTAGAGAGGGGACCTAATATTATAACTTATAAATAAGGATAATAGCTGAATAACCTACTTAGGCGTCGGGCGGCTAGGATAGAATATTTATATTATAAGATTATAGGAATAGCAGGGACTCGCTTGGAATAGAAGAACTATAATATAAGTTATATAATAATAAGATAAAGAAACGATTAGTAGAGCATATAAGGAAGCGCTTAGTAATTAGTTAGTCCTACTAACTAATTATAATTACCTTATATACCTAGGTAATTACTTAGTAGTTAGATAAAGGATATTATTTAGACTTATATATAGTATAACCCTAAGCCTAGCTTATAGTTAGACTTCTATAGCTCTTTAGTAATTAACTTAGTATTTATCCTCAGGGATACTCTTAGCTTACCTTTACTACGAATTAACTTATTAAGCCTAAGACTAATCACCTTAGCCTCTGAAGGACGATCTACTATAGCCTATAACCTACGACCTAGACCACGACCTAGTGTACTGTTCTACGTTTTAATCCCCAGCTTCTGTTAGCAGACCCTACTGTCGGATAGCTGACTGTAACACTGAGATCGTAGAGGCTGTGGAATAACGCATATTGATGTCTTGAAGATTGACTCGCGTTCTCGGAGGTATTCTGAAAGCTCTGCCGAGTTGTTGGAAGAGTAACTGAGGGATTCGGAGGTTTCTTATATCTTGACATCACTTATCCAATGATACTTGCGAAAATCTTGTTGAACTTTCAAGAACTGCGCGTATACTTGCGCGGGTCTGGAATCTCAGACGGATTTCAGCCTCAACGCTAAGCAGCACTATGAACGGTGTAGCTTCAGTGAGATCCCGTATCCGTTTCCGTGTCCGACCCCGTCATTCCCTCGAAGGATTCGCACTAATTAGAACTGAGCACCGCCCCCATTGTCCTTGGCCATTGAATAATCCCGAGTTTTGAACGGGATAAAAGTGTCGGTCACAAATGCGAGAGAGTCGATGGAAAACTCAGTGCTCGGTGCGGTTGCAGTGTTTCCGGGCATCGAAAAGTCCGGATACGCCATGCCGCCCCTAGCTAGGGCACCAGCTGGTTGCGAGAACACAGACGGCGCGACGGAATAATCGAACGCTCCGGCGTGGTTCGATAAGTCGGACGAGGGTGTCCCGAGACTTGACAGTGACGCTGTCGAGGGCAGCTTCAAGCCTTGGGGCGAAACGCCTTGGTGGCTGAATTGACGTTTCTGCTGCTGTACGTACCACTTCTCGACACGCCGTGTGCGAATGAGAAAATGGTAGAAAGAGTCGCGGTCGCCCCGGTCATCTACGTCTGATGAAGTTGCAGACTCGAGCCTGAGAACGACTTGTCGGATGGTATGTCCTATATCAGAGAACTGCCGAAGGTGTTCCGTCATGAAGCCTATCCTCGGATTCGCGGCTTGCAGATCTAAGCGGGCGGCTAGTGTGTTCCCGCAGTGAAGCATAACCCAGACAATGTTGGGAAAGTAGACTTCTTGGCCTGGAGGTGTGTGAAGGAGGATACTGACGAGAGACTTGGCAGACACGATGCTCTCCGACAAGCCCTGGATCAGTCGTTGTACGGATGGGTTCTGGGGTTTATTCAGGCCAAACGGAGAGTCTGGGAGGGAGAGCTGGTTGAGACAAAGCTGGATCGTGTGCATCTGAGGCACCAATAGCGCTGCACTGGATCAGCAGAACTCTGTTGAGTGCCATATCTTACTTACGGCAGTCTCCGAGAGGAAAGGACAGGTTTGTTTTGAAGGCTTCTAGTCTTTCCTTGGCATCTGAAACGGCTGCTTGTATTTGTATGGGGTCTAGCGTCGACTCGTTCTTGACAATGTCGTCAATGTCCTCCGCAAGTCGTTTGTAGACGGATGATGTAGGGCAGGTATTGGTCCGCAGGATATTCAGAGACTTTGGCCAGTCGTTCTGCGGTTTCCGTCATGTAGTTGGTGAGAGTCACAGTGCGAAGCTTTTGAAGCACGATACTTGAGCTAGGTGTTTAGAGATATTAGTCCCCGGGCTCACACGGAGTCTTGTCGCAC
Source organism: Colletotrichum sansevieriae (assembly GCA_026260285.1). Lineage (NCBI taxonomy): Eukaryota > Fungi > Ascomycota > Sordariomycetes > Glomerellales > Glomerellaceae > Colletotrichum > Colletotrichum sansevieriae. Next base: position 16,956 of record JAOQIF010000906.1, on the reverse strand, counting down.
GCAAGACTGAACTAACCATGATGACAGGTAATATGTGCCCAGAAAAGCTCTCTTCTCGTCTAGGGACGTAGCGTATGGCTGGGCTGTCCCCGAGCGATCTGCGTGTTCTACGCTCCACGGCTGTACGTGTCTTGGCCGGTCTAATCGCAGATCCGACACGATGCTGATAGCCATGTGCAGTTGCTGACCGTAACGTTTGGGTCTCGGCTGGAAATGGGCCCATGCAAGATGAACAAGGAGACTCTGAAGAATGTGCAAGTTGGCAAAGTCACCTCCTACTAAGCGTGAGGCTATGAGTTCGTTGAACATCTGGCCGAGCGCGCGCGCTGAAGCCGGACGTCATCGTGAGATACTGCGGCGAGCAACGCTAGGCAAAGAGCGGGCCTCGTCTGCCGCAAGTCGTTGATGGTCTCAGATGGGGAAATCACGACAAACGGGAAATGAGGCGTGAGCTTTGTGCGAAAGCGCTCGAGAAGCTCCTGGCCCTTCTCAATGGTAAGCTGGCCTGCGTCAAAAGGGTCTTGCGTTCCACCTGCTGTGGGTCCGGTCAAGATTAATAGGGGTCGTTGATGTGAGTTGGAGTTTACTGCCGCTTGAGGAGGAGGAGAGCGGCTCGGACCGGACGTAGACGCAGTTAGGCTCTCTTCCGTGGGAGCGGCGGATTGCTCCGAGACCCGGAGCAGTTTTCTTGATCTGCGCAGGGCTATGTGTCAGTCTCGGTGCCCGGAAGACGGAGGAGGCTTCGGACCGACCGACCTGGAGCGGGACCCCGGCGGTTTCCGGCCGCGGGCCGGTGCGTAGGAGCAATCTTTTCCAAGCCGTAAACAGCGGTCGCAGATGACGGAGTCTTGCGTGCGGTCGCACTTGATCTTTGCATGGGCGCATGTGCGACACGTCTTCAGGAGCGGGGTCGGGCTGCGCTGCCTGGTCTCCATGACTCTCTCCGATCGGGAGAATGTGCGTACGGGATTGAGGCTGGCTGTGAGGCAGAGAGAGAGAGGCTTTGCCGACTCTAGTCTCGATTGGTGGGCTGGGCGGACGGGAACCCAAGCGATGGAAGGCCTGGCGAAGGGCATCGCTACGGACACGGGATGAGGAGGACAAAAAGAACTTTGGGCGTACGGACACGGAGGGAAGGGGAGCTTTGAGGCAGTAAGAGCCAGGCAGAGAGATTAGATCTGGCCGCAACGAGATTGTGAACGGCGAGGCGCAACGGGGGAGCGGTGGCTTAGATGTCAACACTAGTATCGAAGGATTCAGACGAGAGTATCGCTTAGGGCATTTGATTCACCGTTTCAGGGCTGATCGACTGGGTTACTAAGGCGGCACGAATTGCATCAAGACCCCTGAAGTGAGGTCTTGGGTCACGTCTAAATTCCAGGTTCTTAGCTGTTAGCAGGCGCTTCGTGGAGGTCTGTTGATTATTGGACACTCGACTTTGTGTAGCACCATACCTACGGCATCGGAGTAGCTAATTGTTCTGGGTCCTTGCATCCACGCCTTTTGAATACTTGAATCAGATTTCTAATGACAGGGCCCAATCCTATTACATCTCATCATCACTTCCTAGCAGCGTCTTCCGTAGAAGACCTTGGCCTTTCGGGCAGAGTCTTTTCTTTGGAATCCTGCTTCTGAGACTCTTGGCGGTCATTGGCCACCTCATGTTCGTCCTGCCCGTCCTGCTCGTCCTGCTCGTCTCCAGTTTCATTCTCATACCACCCAGGCACCAGCTCGTTGTCAGCTTCTCCGTCCTCGTCAGGGTCCCACCCTCTCAAAACCCTTCTTGCCGCCTCCCTACCGACGACTGGCAACCTCTTCACCCCGTTCTTGCGCGCCGCTTCTGGTACCAATTCTGGGTCCAGCAAGCCGATTTGAACAAGAACACTAGCTTGGTCCCAATACACGTGTTCGTGATAAAGCTTGCCTCCCCTCAGCGCGACGATGCTGACGATAAGCACTTCAACCCGTTTGTTCGTCGCTGGGACGCCGGGCAAGATCCAAGGCATCTCCTCGGTATGCTTGAAACGAACGTGTACTTCATCGACGACTCGATCAGCGCCGATGGTGCGGGAAATGAGAGTCAGTTTCATCGACGGAGGGTTGCTGAAGAACTGTTCGTAGAAACGTTGGAGCTCCGATGCGCCGATGCCCCCCGTCAAAGTCGGCATGTGAGTAACGTGAGGGCTTTTGTGCGTCGTGTACGTTGAAAGCGTCTGGTTCAGGTTTCGAGTGAAGAATTTGCCTGCGCGCAAGTCAGCAGAGTCTTGTTGGACCATGATATCCGATTCCTTGGTGAAAAAGCCACAAGATCCACTGCCAGTTTCGCCACAGAGCAGCGCGAAATACTGACCTTGCACGTTCTCCTCCAACACTGATTCCAGGTCCACGTGATTGTTGAAAGCCTTCCTCGCCGTGCCCAAGCTCCGGCTCCATGCCAGCTCGGCGGAGACTTTGTGGTATTCGTCCAGGTCGTGCTCAGCAAAACCAGGCTCGGCGTCGTAAGTGTAGGTCGGGTACGCGAGCCGCAACATTCCTCCGGTGCCCACCCCGCTTTCCACCTTCTTGCGCGTCGTGCGTCGTTTGCCTTGTATCCCTACCATCTGGCTCTGCTTCGTGACGCCAATCTCCTCGCCTGCAGCCAGGTGAACGAGAGCCGAGATGCTCTTGGGGAAATGCCCTTGAGGGTCCGGGATTGCCGACGGATAATACGCGATGAGCAGCCCAAGCTTGAACTCTGGGTTGTTGTCCATGACGTGGTAATGCTCCAGACAGGTGGCCGCGGCATCGCCGTATGCTGACAAGTTCTTAGCTGACCTGTACTTTTTCCATCATCCGCATCACTGCTCGCCACGAACCGATGATTCCAAAAGTCTCGCAGGGCCCCATTTTCTTCTTGCTCAACGATCGGAGCTTGCCCCGGAACTCCTTCGCGCTGCCTCCCATTGGCAAGTACTCGACATCGAATCCCTCGCCGCGCCATTCATCTAGCGTCAACTGGTCGAAGTCGTCGCTTTCCGCACTGATGTACAGCTTCGGTCGCGATCTCGGGAAATCCTGCGACAGAAAATTGGGATCTCTGAAGCTGGGGCCGTTCCAGTTGTCAGAGACGATGCGCGCGTTGCGTCCTTCAGATTCCGGCACGGCGGCATTTACCAGATTCGGGATGTCGATGTTCATGACGATTTTGTAGCAGCCTCAAGCTTTGGAAAAATGATATGTCTGTGAGATGTCCTGTTCCCAAGCGGGTATTAATTCCATGTTTCTCGATTATATGAGATCATACGAGAGCTTGAGCTCACCTGGTTATGACGTCATGCTTTTTCCATGTGTTTGGCCCAGTCTCAACCCAACCTGCTGTTGGACACAGACACCCGTTCGCGGGTGGAGTGGTTCTCCAACACCTGCAGCCACACACCAACTTGTTCGTAACATAATGAAGTTAGGTACGGATGAACAAGTGACGGGTAACTGATTCGTAGTACATCTGAAGTGACAGGCAACCTTCTTTGGATACACAAATCAGAGTAACCCGAACGCCTATAAATGCTAAGAATATGCAATCTCTCTGTGAGGTCCCGCCGATTGACAAGAGAAAGGAAGACGAAAGACTGGAGCAGTCTTGGGCGCAAGAAAAAGAACGAAACCCAAATTATCGCCCAACGTCAACTGGCACCTCCATTTGAAGACGAATTTGTGTGTACAGTAGCCCCTTCGTTTGCTGATAATAGGCCCTCGATAAGAGTCGAGGGAGTTTCGTACGCCGTGAAGCTCCTTACAAGAGCTTTGCAAGAGCTTCTGTGGAAAGGAGGCGCATCTGCAGAGCTCGCGTTAGTGGTCAGGTGATAGAATGAGATGTCGAGATGAGATCCCAAAAGTGAAACATGAGTGGCTCTTTGCGGTGAGTTTGGAGAAAATGGAGGCTCCAGAACTCCAGAGACTATTTCTGTTCCCACCTACATTTGGCCGATTGTGATTGAGTTCAGAACATGGACTTACTATGATCAAATGTTAGCCCCAGGGATTCGTTTGACCCATCGTGGTGGTGCATCGGGAGTCTCGGGAGCTTCCGGGGAAGGCTGTGTCGGATAAGCATGTGGGCTGAGATTGCATATCCAGTTATGCTAGCCCTAGACACTTTTCGCTCTATGTGGCTTTGGCGAAGCCTCATTTTCTGTGATGGCATCTCAGCAAAAAGCCTTCAGAGGCAAGCGTGGTTTCCATGTCCAAATCCCATATGCTTCGCTTTTGTTGTCGCCAGCTGGCTGCTGCTCTCCTGGCCAGGCTGTCTTGCATGTTGAGGAAGCTGTAACCATCGAAGTTCCTAGTATTTGGGTATACATTATCATCCCATATGCGGTGGAGGGGAGCAGCAACGTCCAGACGCTTGCGGAGCCGTGTCCCATCTGAAAGTGTAATATCGTGGCTGTAGTAGATTCTGAGCACATTCATATTTTGTTACCATAACCCAGTGACAAATGTCTAAGAAATAGAGTGCTTTCTAAGATCGTTCCAATTCCGTCGATACCCATCCCGGCTAATTTGTGTACTGAAGCTTGTTCAAGGTGTAATCCTTTGCTCCAGTTCTTAAGGATCTTGACCACGCGCCGATCTTGATACAGTTACTCTTACCTAAGGGATCGCCCGTCCGGCTTCTGACTTTGGCGCCGGGGCTCCTACTCCGACGCCTGTCATTATGTGACCCCTGACAGATTTCTTCTTAAGCGCTTGAATTCACTTCAATCTGGCAGTCTACTCTTATGTTGGAGTCTATACGTTTCCGCCTTTGTTGCGTCTTCCGCCTGCTCGCAGCTTCCCTGACATCCCAACCCGACTTAGGTCTCGGATGGCCTGGCCTTCTCATCAATCCTCTTTCGCCAGGTGGTGCCCCAAAGAGCTACAGCCCAGACGCAAGCGGCACCGAACATCATGAAACCAGATGAGATTGTGCTGAACCATCCCACACCGATGCTCTTGATTGCAGGCAATACCACGGCTGAGCCGGCAGCGCCGAATAGATAACGCACCATGAAGTTACCCGCGATCACCTCGGCACTCCGGCCTTGGATAACGTCCAAGCAGTAGGTGTTCAGACTGGGGAAGCAGAACAGCTGTGCCACGCCGCCGAGGAACATGAAGACCACGGGCACGGCGACCCCACCTGCTCGCTCCTGAACCGACCACCCGTAGATAAGCATACAGCCAGGCAGCACCGCACCGATGAAAGGAAGACAAGATCGCAGGCGGTCTTCGGAGATACGCCGACCGTGTCTCTCGGCGATCCATCTCCTGACGGTATAATCAGCGTACCGCCCGCCGACAAGCGTACCGGCGAGATAGCCGCATCCGGGTGCCAAGTAGAAGAGTCCGGACTGCGCCGGAGAGGTGAGCGCGAACCGCGGGTTCAGGACGTAGCGGATCGGCGTCAGCATGCCGTACATATTCCAAACAAGGGAGCCGCTGGCGATGGCCACGAGGATCAGGTTCGGGAACTTGAACAGGCGGATCACTCGCATCGGGTTTGTCATTCCCCACAGGACCCCGGCTTTCTTGGTCATCGGAAGACCCTTGAGATCGGCGCTCTTGAGTTTCGCCAGAGTCTCGGGCATGAAGAAGACGGAGCCGGCCACGCCCACGCCGGCAAGCGCCGTCTGCAGCCAGAATATAGCGCGCCAGGACGTGTAAGTCACGATGATGCCGCCGAGGACGGGTCCAATGGTAGGACCGATGAGGGTGCCGGACAAGAACCATCCCATGGCCGTGGCGCGCCCCGTGGGATGATACAAGTCACCAATCACGGCGGGGCCGGTCACAAGAAATGAGGTGCCGGCGAAACTGGTGAGCATTCGGAAGATGAAGAATGCCACAATGTTTGGACTGAGGGCTGTTCCGATTGAGCAGCCCAAGAACAAGGCTGACGTGGTCGTGCATGTCTAGATGAAATATTCAGTCACTTTGCTGGCCCTGTTGATGAGAGGGAACAGAGGCCAACTGTAAGTGATGGTGGGAAGGACGAAGACCCTGCCGAGAGATATTTGCTTACCCATTTGCGCCCATAGACTTGACTGAGTGGGCCCCAGAAACACGGGCTGATTGCCATGAAAACAAGGTACAATGCATTGCTCAGACTGATGATGCTTCCAGATGTCCTGTATTCTGCTGCAACTTCGGGCAGCGCCGATAGGACGGCAGTGCTAGAGATTGGTGACAGAAGACCGCACCATGAGATGACGGCGACGGTAACTCGCTTGCGATGGTTTGGAAACCGGTTGTACGCCTCGTAGGGCACCTCTGTTCGAGCCGTCACTGGAACATCTTGGAAGCTCAAGACTCCCGAGGGAATCTTGGTCAATTTCGGATTCTCAGGGTCCTCTGTGCGCAGTTGAGTCACCTTGTAGAGCAAACGATGGCAGCAATTTTCCCTTACCTGGATTTGGGTTTCTGCGGTTCTCAGGAATAATGTTGGCGTATTCCTCAATATCATCATTTCGTCGATCGGAAGAGGTCCTCCTTGAGGAGTCCTCAGGCTCTTTCTCACTCTTGTCGGAACTCATTCCGGGCCATTTGTTCGCCCAAGCTAGCCACCAGGAGATTCACCAGAAGAATCACGAAAGAGACTGCAAACACGGATGGAAACTAGTTTCCGCAGCGGATGGAAGAGGAGCCACTAATATAGTACCGACATCCGTGACTAACCCATAACCCGTCAGGGGCCGAATCGGCAACACCCGACTCTTGGCTCCGGCCATCGGGCATCAAGGGCCTCTCGGAAGGATGCTTGGTTGCGGATGGAGGCAGAGGACCCTCCGGCTCCGCAGAAATCGAGTCAGTGCCCGACGGCAAGACGGAAAACATCCGATTAACAAGAATGCAAAGAAGTATCTGACGAACATGTTCTAGAGCATCGTGACTCACTCAGGTGCCGAATACACATTCGCAGGCGGGCGCAAGACAGTAGATGACGAAGCGGGGTACTTGCTGAATGAAATGTGGGAAATATTATTAATGGCATAATTGTCGGATGGCCGAGGAAGAAGCGCGCACCCTCCGACGCCGGACTGAATCTGTAACTCAGCTGGAACTTGTGCCCCATCGACTTCGCCAGTCGCCGCCAGACAAGTCGATTCCAAGGCCGTCGGACCAGGGGTTACTCATCTGTCGGTTATCCGAAATCAGACGGTCAAGAGCCTGCGTCGCCAATGGTTAACCACGTAAAGTGGGCTTGTTGTTATTACCAGCTTAAGCCCGGAGTCTGCAAGCCACTTGAATGACGGCATGATCGAGCCCAGACCGATGCTGGCTCGAGGAAGATACCCAAGATAGCCGCTGCTAGTCGGAAGCTTCGAGCAAGTATGCTGAGCATCTGCCGTACAGCAGTGAAGCGCGCGGGCGAGTCTTGTACCACCTACCAAGAAGCATTCTCGTGGGCTTAGCAATCAACATAGAAACACTTGAGCACTGGAAACCCATTACACAATTTCGACGTTGATTTCCAGGCGTCCAGAATTGCAGGAAGGGTACTTCAGCTGTCGCAGCAGGCCATCTTCCGTTACTTTAGTTACTTTGGTTGAAAACCCTCAAAACGTATAATTCTTTGAACTGATTGTCCGACACGAGGGCCGAGCATGCCGAGTCATACCGTACGAGACTACGAGCCGACCCGGTACAGGCAGCGAATTCCGGCGCATCCACCGCCCCGGGCCGTCGGCGCTTCACCTCCGATCCGATTGCTTGTAGTCAAAGTCGGGGACACGCACCGCGTCCGCAGGCCGGTCAGTACGGGATGGCGTGCTTGACAAGCGAAAACAAGACCCATCCGGACGACCTCCGCGGACACTTCATCAGCTGGCGGAACATGTAAGTGTAATGCGTGCCGACCGGGGCCGCGCGAGAGACCCGCCTTACGCTGGCTTGGTTGTCAGACCGGTTCGGGACATTTACATCCAAATTCCGGGAAGAGTCTTGCTCAGTGGATATGTTAAAACGGCGCAGTTCCCTCAACGCTCACGGCTGACGAATCGGTGGGCGCCTTCGCGGCGTTCGAACCCGTCACTAATTTAACTTGAATACGACCAACATCAGCCGCTCATGCACGAGAACATAGTTCCCCAGGTTGCGATTGAAACCGCCCAGGCCGGGGAAGCACGCGACCCCATCGAATCAAGCACGCTGCCTGGCAAGGCTCGCTGTTATTCATTAAACTTGGGCTGTTGAGGGTCCCAAATTTGCCTCTTTTGGCCGACCGAGCCAATAGCGCCATCTCAGCTCGCATGAGGGGACTGTCATCAGCATCTTGGCAAAGTCCCCCCACGGGCTCAATCGGCTGGCTATCAGCGACCCAAGAAACACAGCTTGATCGTATCAACTTGATGGCCGTCCCGAGCCGATCTCTTGTGCGTCCGCATATTGTGTTTTATTTCTATTGGAGAAATTCGATTCAGTTGTCCCGAGTGCTTGGTCCCATCGCACAAGACCCCTTCCGTTCGAACTCCATCGCCACGTTGCGTCAAGGCTGATCCCATTTTCCCGAGGGAGTAAACAGCCTGCGGCCCGCCTGCAACCACCCCACCTTGACTGAATCGTCCAACTTCAACACGACTGAGACACGGCTGTCATGGCCGTCGACGTCGAAGAGCTTATCATTGCGCCGTTTCGGGAGGTGGTGAATCGGGGAAAGGAGGCCATCGCTAATGCCGAGGGAGCGCAAGATGACGACCCGGACCTGATCAAGGAAATGATGAAGTCCGCTCAAACTATTTTGAAGGAGGGTGAGAGGGCGCTGAAGCGACTGCAGCCGCTTTGGGACAGCCAAGTCGAAAAGCACGGCGACACGTTCAAAGACATGATCGGCGACAACGGTGAGTCTCAACAATACGCTTGAGGTACAGTTTGGGCTGATGTGAAGAAAGACGAACTGTCAGAGAAGAGGAGAGCACTGGAGGGGCTTTTGTACGATTTTGAGGACTTTACCGATCCAGAAAGCTTTCAGGCATCCAAGTTCGCCGAGCTTCAAGCTGCCACAAGGTCCTTTGCATTGGACGCGTTGGACCTCATCAAGCGGATGAGGATCGAGAATAAGACACCCACGACTCCGGTGCACACGTTTCCCCCTCTCCCTCCCCTGCCACCTTTGCCTCCTAGTTTTCAATCCGGCGCAGCGCCTCCCTCCCGCAGCGGAAGCCAAAACAATGCCAGCTTCTCACCATTTCCTGCCGCCGCTGCTTCCCGCCAGCAAAAGCCACAAACCCTGCACAAGAGTGGCACAAAAGGCTCACACGGATCTTCGGACAGCAACACCCTTCGTCGTGCCCCTTCATCGGCCAATTCTGTTGCGTCGGATGCCAGGTCGTCGCGCCACATCTACGAGGCGACCGTCGCACAGGTTGTGCCCGCTCGGCGGGAAGAACGACGCGCTTCATCTCCTGATGTTCTTGGTGATGGAGGAGAGCAGATGAAGATTTCCTCCCCGGTTGAGCCGTCGCAACCCTGGACTTCCGATTGGATTGAAGAGCAAAGTTCGGCGCCTAGACTGCGGCGTCAGATGCGAGATAGCATACCTGAGAACTCAGCTGTGCTCAAGCACGCTCCTACCGACAGTGGCATCATCAGTCGCTTCAGTCGCCTCGGCTTGGAGAATCCTACACCGCAAAGCTCAGTCTTCGACCCAACGAGCCCTTCAACCACGAATAGAACATCAGTCTATTCGGACTCGCCGGTTTACTTGTCATCTAATGGACCATCCCCTAAGACACCCACGAGTGAGATGCGGACAACTACAATTAGAGCATTCCAGTTCGAACCAACTCCACCACTTCCACCTCCGGGACATTTCAGCGATGGCTTGATGCTAGCCAACGAACGGGCATTCTCGGATAGCAGTAACCAGATTCAAAGGGCAGCTTCATCAGTTAGCAAAGAAGAAAAGTGTTTAATAGGGCCCAAAAGTTCCTTCCATCAAGCCAAAGGCTTTTGCGACGGAGCGCAAGCATTCCGACGCGGCGGTTACTGTGACGGCCTCAAGCAAACAATGGCATATGTGAGCAGCACTCAGAACCCAATTTCCGTGCTTAAATGCGGCTTCGTCTCTCGGCATTGTAACGCTGATCAAGAAGCAGGGCGAACCGCTCCCGATTGGCCGTTGCCTGAGCTGCGAGGATCATCACGTCTATAACGAACTCACCCTGGACAAGGAAGGAGATTGTGAGCGTGCCCTTCCGCCGAACATGAGATGTGCAACTGGATACTGACAGTAAGGCAGCCCGGGCCAACTTTTTGAAGTTTGGTCTACTCTACCGCATGCGGTTCTTGATCAAATCACATATCCCAGCTAAGACTACATCAGAAATTCGTTATGCATGCCTCTTTTGTACTCACGTCGGGAGCACCGTCCATGAAGGAGACGCTACGGTGTTCCTCACTGCGGATCAGCTTCTCAAACATCTTTCTCGACATCCGCAGCCATTGCCGGAAGTGCCAGGGGTGACGGTTCTTTACGGCAAAGCCGATGGAGATCACCATCAAACCGAGGACTACGACATCCACTTTCCATCGCCTCCGGCACCAAGCCCGTTTCCTGATGCCGCCTTCCTGTTGCAGCTTCCTGTTGCGACGGCACTGAAGGGCCATGTGCAACGATGGGGAGAGGTTTTGGCAGATCCGGATGGTAGCACGAACGTTCTCAAGTTCATGGCCGGCGCGAAGATTGTGGGCATCGAGTTTCCCGACAAATGGGGCGGGAAGTGGTGCGTAGGCTGGCACGACGGCGTCAAAGGCCCGTTCCCTGCGAAGTACGTCGAGATTGAAGGCCCGAAACAAAACGAAATCTCGCTCCAAGCAACGAGCGCGATATCTCTGACCACGAGGTGGAAGTGGGACCCCACACAGAGCTCCGGGACAGGATGGCTCACGTTTGGGAAGAATAAGACCATCAAAAATGTCGGGTGTAAGTTATCCATCTCCTCTGCCGCCAGACGTCTAAGAACGAAATACCTTCCGGTTGGCAATGCTGACGACCGCACTGCAGGGCTGTATCAAGATCATCGGTGTTGGTCAGGTACGAATAGTAAGGGGAGATTCGGCATATTCCCACAGTCGCACGTTAATCCGCAATCGTTGAAAGAAGGCGCGATCGGCTCAGGCACGAAGCGGCCACAACCTATTGGACCCATGAGGTTGTTCAGCCGCGGAAGGCAAAGCAGCACGGGCTCTTCACTCTCACTCAGTGGAGATATTTGAGTTCATAATAATTGTTGGTCATAGCGTGTATAACGTCGAGACCAATGAAAAGTGGCCCGGCGAAGCTCACAAGTCTTCTCCACTGTCCAAACCACCTGGCCTGCCATTCGTGACTTTGTAGTGAACCACCTGGTCCTCGAAACGTGGCATGTCTGCTACATCAGGGGGTAAGGTTCTTGCCTCGAAGTATACCATGACCTTGAGTGAAGGGATGGTATCGCAAGGAACTTGCTCTCCACTCATCTAAAAGGCGAGGAACTGATCTGGATCGTTTGTGCCTGCTGTTAATCAACTTACGTTTACCACACGCCAGTGCAAGTTTCGAACCAAGAGTCGTACTGCCATTTCTGGAGTCAACTCTTCAATGCGACATCCATGCAACTCTTCCTGTCTGTCCCAGTATGTCAAGACTGAAGTCAAAGGAATAGTTTCCATGTACTTGGCTCCGGAGGCTCTTGGCTGCTCCGCTGTCAATCGCTGCTCGAGAAGTAGCAAAAACACCGCTTAAGACAGCGAGGCGAGGCTCGATAATCCATCTCTCTGGAATAGGGCTGAAATTACCAAGGAAGAAGTAGATTATATATGAGCCGTCGAGAGCGAACCTATATGAATCATACTGTTAGCGACACCCTTGTAGAATACAAACAACAGCTATCTTGCTTACTTATTCACAATGATCCAGGTTCGACAAAGTTGCCTTCTGGTACTTCAAGACTTGTCCTCCAAAATATAGAATCTGGATCGAGGGAGAGAATGCCTCGCCAGATGGCAAGCAGGCGGTCGACATTACTATTGCACGGGGTTCAACACGACCGTTTCATCATAAGAGGTCAGAGGAAAAAGGAACTTACTAATGATGGAGCCAGAAGCTAGGGTCAAATCTTGAAGGATTTACCGTCAGTACCTTAGCTGCGGGTTTTACGACATACGCCGGTCAACATACCCAGCAAATGCAGGCGTTCCCATATGTCCGCTAGAGCTTCGCGGACCTGTTGCTGTTTGCCCATGGATATCGTCGTGAAACCCCTCCAAGGAGTTGGCAGTATGCACAACCTCTCCTGGATTTCTTGTCCTAGGGTCATAGTGGTTCGACATCTGCGCCCAATTTCGCTTGCCAAGCATCACGCGCCAGATAGCAGCAGGCGTCTGGCTAGAGAGGCCGTTTGTTGGGTTATACGCGTTATCGAATGCTTGCATTACATAGCTGTGGCTCGCCGACTGCGTGTTCCCGTCCAAGCTGCGAATCGTGTGGTCCCTGACGGCGGGGATCCAGCTGTACATATTCCAATCAAGACCAACTTTGCTGTCATCTGGGAAGTTGAACTGATATAATGGGTTTGCCATAGGTACCCAGCGAGATGGGTTTCCAGGGCGACGTACCTGAATCTGAGATAACGTGAAAATGATGGGGAAGCCGTAGGTGTACACGTCTGTATTGGTGGACTTTTGGCGTGGAAGGAAGGGGTCAGAGTGAGGAATTCAGAAACGGTCGAGAATATCTTCGGCCTTCAATTTGGGGGCGAATTCAGCCGCATGCAGGTACAAGGCTTGCTACGTAAAATTCAGACAAGGAGCAATGCATCACGGGTTTCGAAAGCAGACCTCAAAATGAGCAAGGTAGACGCGGTGCCGTGTAAGCAATACCCGCGTCTCGGATTTGTATTTCCTGGAGCCGAACCAAATTCTGCTGAGGTGACGCGATCCCGGGGTCGCCGGGGCTGGCCGTGAATGCGGGAGACTTGGTAATATGAGAATGGAGCTTAGGATACATCAATTGTCGCCCAGAGCTAAAGAGCAAGGAAATACAGATTTGCAAGCTCGGCATCTTGGATGAAGTGGTCGATCTCGAGTGAGTCGAGTCGCAGGGGCCTGCCACCTGATTTGGGAATAACGCCCACGGTGAGGCCTTTGGCCTGAGCAGCCTTGAGTGCACTAGTATCGACAGTCATTACAATTGTGTATTCACTCGTATATCAACAGGGCATCTGGCGCAAATGGAGGATGAACAAGATTCACCTAGTGAGGGAGAGGACGTGTTCTTAGGTCGAGGATGAAAGTAAGAAATACTATCCTGAAAAATAGCAGCGCTACATGGTGAAAAATTAGTTTCTGAACAGTGTATGTTGAACTTCAGTCAAAAAATGAGCTGGGCTTTGAACCCTCAAAACAGAATGCGAAGGTGTGCTCAGCCTGAGAATGGAAAGACGAATAATAGAAGCCAGGGGTGGCAAATCAATTGATCTAGCTTTCCATACCACTAGAATGATCGAATAATACCACTACATCTCACGTAGAAATTGCGTTCCCATACGTCCAAGTAACCAGCAACGCCCAGCGAACTGTGTATTTTCTACCCTTTATGCCGCTGCCGAGGATGAAATGTTTTTACTTCAAATTACTAGCCAAAGAGGAAGAAAGTCTTCAGCGCCGCGCAAGTTCTGCGTCAACTGCTCTCCGTTTCAGAAGTCTGCCATCTAGACAGGAACTAGAAACACAGATAAGTAAGCACGTTCATGTAGATTCCCGGTTCAATTAGTCAGGGCCTGATCAGCAACCACGGTACGGTAAGTTCTACGGTAAGAGGGTGACTTCTAGCAGGGCCCACCTGGGTTATGCAAGTGCGATATACCTGCCCCGAAGTTTCCCCATATTATATAGTAACGCTTATAGGGTCGCCTAACTAACCCTATAAGAAAACGCAAAGTTACTATAGAATTTATATAGGAAACTCGCGCTTAGTTATAGTTTTTATTAGGGTATAGCCTATATATGCAAAAGGTATATTAGTTTTTTTTATATAAATTAGATATAAATTAGATATCCTTACTATAGCCCTATGCGGGCGCTTAATTAAGCAAAAAAATAACCTAAAATAGCATGAAGCACTATTAATTAGCTTACCATACCGTAGAACTTACCATACCGTGGTTGCTGATCAGGCCCTAACACTCACAACAAGCCGCACCAAAAGAAGAGCCCCATGAGCGGCAGTCAGTAGCTTGGAAAACAAAAAAACATCGGAACATTGTCGGGCAAAATGATGAGAATTCGGATGATTTCTAGCTTCAGAGAGTCGCTACGATTCACCACCTATTAGATTCCATGAAATTCCGTCCACCGTGCAAAATTATGAACTTCTCTTAAACCCGGTATACTCCATATCATGCTTTCCCAACATCTATCAACCCCTTGCCCACAGCCCCCTAATATATGACAAAGACCAGTCATGGAATATTTTGTGGCAAACACAGATTTCGATTGGAGCAGGACTTGGATTCATGGCATGATCACTCAAGCCATTACGCACGCTATGATGACTTGAATACACAACGGTTCTCTTGGCATTCCTGGTCACCAGCACGAGATCTCTTTCTGACCTTCGTGTTGTGCTCTGGGATTTCGGAAAGTGAGCCTGAATTCAACACCAAAGCCGAATTCTTTTTCATATCAGTTGAACATCTATTCAACATCCAGAAAAGTTTCCAATGTCTCTCTATACCTTCATCTATAAAAACCCAGTGTTTTCCTCAAGGCTAGGGACAACTTAGCCTCTCGATGAGATTATAATGTGGACAACTTGAAAGTAAGCAGTCTCTTTTGTTTTTTTGTTCTTTTTTTTTTTCCCACCCCCCTCACCTGGTCACTTCCGTAAGACCTGCGTCACATGGATTGCGGCAACCTATTAAGTTTCTCTTTCCGCACAGGCTCGCGGTTTGGTAAAATGCTGCAGGCGGCCTGAACCGCTGCTTCAACAAGTCCCGCCAAGAAGGAACAAGCTTCCAGCCCAAGAGCACGGACAAAGTTCCCTGCGCCAAGCGGCATGTTGAATATCCAATCATGGCACGAGTCGACTTTCTGCGTCTGTCGATCGTTATTACCGATGAAAAGCTCTGTCGAAAGTCGGAACCCGAGGTTCCATCTTTCTTCAGCCTTATCGCTTCCATCGGCTGAGGTGCGAGCGGAACTGGAGACACGCATTTGCATTCCGCCCACAGGCACACGCGGGATCCGCGAACATTGGATGCGCCGACTCATCAAAGTTCAATGGATAAATCAAAGTTCAATGGATAAGTCGCGACCTCGAAGGAACCACGCTCCTTTGTCGATCGTACTTTTGGTTGTCTTTCGAGTTTACCAGGCCGCAAAGTGCTCTCGTGTTGATCGCGATCTGCACTGATTCTTTGCCCAGGTAAACCGACGCGACCGTGGTCGGCTTGCTGTTGGGGTGCCATGAACGATTGGCATTATCCCAGCAAATCACCCAGCCATCAAACCCGATTGGGCATGTCAACAACGCCATGACAGCACCTCAGGGCGAGTGTTCAGGGGAACGGCAGGGTTATGCCGCATAACAGTATCGAATTAGGTGCCCTCCTTGAGCATCCATAATTACGAGCTCCGTTTGACGGTGGAGTTTTCCAGAGGCTTTTTTGGCAATTGGGTTAAGCGGCATGGGTCTGCTCATCTCCGCGTGCAGCTCCGCGACTGGGATCCGTCGACACCAATTTGGTGGTAGCCAATTCCGCGTGGGATGGGCGTTCGCCCACGTGTGTCGAGTCGTAAACACGGTCCACGGTTAGCAGCATCACACGAATTTCTTCTTCCAGGTGCGAGTGCGAGTAAATGGAGGGAGTCCAGTAGCAACGCTTCGACATTATTCTATAAACCTGATTTGCTCAAGCCAGAGCGACGCCAGACATCCCATCCGTTTTTACGTGATATAATCCTCAATATCCCATCCCAGTTGCGCTCCGCTGGTGATCGCTACTCTTCTCGTTCGTAGCCGCGCACTGTTGTTATCATGTCGGTTAGAAATCACCCTCTACAGAAACAAGATTGCGTAAAGCAATCCGCTTAGAAGAGCATGTAGGCGGCAAGGGCGATGGAGCCGAAGACGGCCAAGGTGGACTTGATGGCGGAGGCGCTGCTGGGGACAGAGGTAGGGATGCCAGAGCCGGCAGAGCCGGTGGCGTTGCGGGAAGCAGTGCCTGAAGCGGAAACGTTAGTTCCGGAGGCAGAGGCAGTGGCAGTACCAGTGGCCACGGTGGTCATGCCGGCGGCGGTCTTGGTGACCGAGGCAGTGGCGGTAGCGCCAGTCGCCGAGCCGGAAGGAGACGCACCAGTGGCAGAGGCAGAGGCAGAAGCAGAGGCAGAGCCGGAGGCGCTCGCGGAGCCAGAAGCGGTGGCAGAAGGGGCAGAGGCACTCTTGTGGTCGGAGTCTGGTCATGAAGCATCAGCATGAGGCTCTGGTAGTTTCGACACATCACTTACCGTCAGAGGTGACGCTGAACTCCTGGGACTGGGCCAGAATGCCAGAGTTCTGGGGGTCAGTAGAGACGAAGTTGATGCGGTAGGCATCGCCGGGGCTGACCTTGGCGCCCTTCAGCTCGTACTTGCCATCGGCGGTGTTGACGGTGGCGATGGTCTCGGAGGTCTCGGGGTAGGCGGACTGATTGACGATGACGATCTCGAAGCTCTTAGGGTCGGTCGAGACGGAATCCCAGGTGATCTCGTGGGGCTTGGAGAGATCCCACTTGTCGCCCTTGGCGGGCTGGGTGACCTGGATAGCCTCGGCGGCAGCGAGGAGGGTGGTGATAGCGACGGCGGTCTTGGAGAACATCTTGTCGGTGCTTGTTGGAAAATTAAGTAGAAGAAGCTGGTTTTTTTGGGGGGGGGGGGGGGGGGGGGGGGGGGGGTTTATTTTAACAATTACGAGCCGTGAGC